>RJWH01000264.1:96221-293204 GCA_004363575.1 Solenodon paradoxus | reverse complement strand
ATTTTCATATGACTCTGTGGAAATTACTATCATTATTCTATGTTATGTGTAGTTAAAGATAACAGTACCCTATCACACAAGGTTAGATGAAACTTAAGTCTGATAGGGTCACATGGTACTGTGATTATTAGTATTAACAGATATAAGCTGTTATTGTAGTTGTGATCATTTTTATTTTCCAGGACTCATGATTTGGAAGGGAATGCAGTCATGCACAGGCCTATATATAGCATATCTGGTCATTAATAGAAACACATTCAATGCAAGGTAGCCAAGAGTGAAGCAAAGGAAGTTATTTGTTAAATACTTTGAACAGTACCTGCTAGATATAAATATCATCTAAGGTGTTAGAACAGTTATGATAGAGGAGAGAATCAAGGAAATCTTCATAGGAAGATGCTTACATTAGTACTTGGTAAAGAATGACCAGAAAAGAAGAGGGTTGATGAGTAGAAGAAACTAAGTGCATGGTCCATTTCAAAGTAGCAAGACTTATGTGGACTAGACTTATCTATAGGGCTGAAGTCTGCAGATGGCCAAGAGTCCTATACAGCAGGAAGAGGAGACAGAATTCACTGTGGGACTTGCAGGGAGGGCATCAAAGGTTTTCAAGCAGGAGAAGTTCCATGGCAGAAATACTCATATGAAGGGCACCATACTAGTGAACACAGAGAGGTAAGAAGTACAGAGTCTAAACCATCCATAGAATAATGACTATTCAGTGGAGTCACATTTTCCTTTGTCCTTTTTATATTTTTCTTTGTACCGTAAGTTGCCAAGGCCTATTCAGGCCTTTAAACCAAAACACTAACTTTCTTTGTATTAAGCAGGATTGAGTTTGAACTCAATGGGAAACTCATGAAGCCATTTTCTTTCCTTTCCTACTGCAGTGCACTTTCTATAATTTATTCATCCCAGGGTACACTTATACAGTGCATCTGCTTCATCATTATTTTATTATTTCTTCTTACTTTAAAATTGCATGAGCTACTAAGAAGCAGAAATGATTGATAAGGAAAACAGATGGTCTCTTGCTAGATGAAGATATGGTTCAATTTAGGGGGCTCTCTACTTATTCAGTCATCTATGTAGACTTATTCATTCATCATTCATATTCTTTTACTCATTTGCCTTTAAATAGTAAATTCTTAAACCTTGTTTATTAGATGGCATTTCTTCTCCTCTTTCTATTCATTTTTCCAAACTCATTGCCGTCAGGTCACTGCTGTAAATATTCTAAAGTCTTATTTCTTATTATGAAACTCAAGAATCTGCCCAGATTTCTTTGATATTTCCTACAACTGCAACTTGGTCAAACTGTTTCTGGAACAATTTGCTCTACCCCTGCCACACACTTTTTCTCATGTCCTGCTTTCCTCTGTCTCATGCAAGACAGAGCAACCCACCTCTACTATGGAACACCCCCTTCCTCAAACATCATTATAGAACTTTTATCAAGATCACAGTGTCTTTTTTTCCATTAATTATTGAGAAGATGCATTTAGAATATATTCAAGAATATTGCTAACCTTTCCTTTGACTTAATGTCATCTCTAATGTGAGTTAATTACCAAAGCTAGATCAAAGGAAAAACAGTAACATTGACCAAATGTACCATTTCCTCTGTTTCTTCAACTGGACTTGATTATCAGATTTCTTATAAAGCTCAAAATTAAATTTTTTGACTTGACAATGGAAGTGAGGTTTCCATTTAAAGATCTATCTCCTTAAGCATCCACTTGTATTTTGTATACTTGTCTCTCGGTTCAATTTTAAATATTTTTCAAAAACTAAGAAATGATGAAAAAAGATGTGTTAAATTGACTTAGTTTGGAATCATGCAGCTATCACCTTTGGGAGAAATGAAAATGTGAATTTTGTCCATTTTGATGCAATAAAGACTTCTAATTTATTTGCTTGGTGTGAAAGAATGATTACATTATCCATTATCCCTGAGGGAATGAGCTGCTTCAATCCTTCTCCTTTAATCTCCATATCTGTACTTATTAAAATGTATCCTTGTATCTAAACATAATAGGATTACCCATCCATGGGGAGCTAATGCTACTTTATTGCTTGGTGAGATCTCTAACCCAATACTTTAAAACAAAGAACACAGGGGCATTTTAAACATATACACATTTTCAGGAAGCATCCCATTTGCAAAAATGTGAACTCAATTTGAGAGCATGCAGACAAATTGTACCTTAGAGCTCTTGCCTACACACTAGTATTTTCCACAATATCTATTTGTTTGTGCATAGTTTAAGATAAAGAAAAAAAAATAAATCAAGCAAGAAAGTTGGTTTTTTAACTGAATCTCCTAACAGTTTTGGACTAAAATAATTTGACCTCATTCTTTTCAGAAAACATAATAATTTCACCACAAAACAAACAAACAAACAACTATTATAAAATCCACATATAAGAACACATATTTCAACAGAATGGGTTGGAAAAATTAATCCAATTTATAGTATCTTTTATCACTATAAGTGTATGTAGAATGCTAGATTGGATTAGCTAGCTTAGTTCCTTGAATTAGGGAACTTTGATAAAAATCTCATCTAAATCTTTTTTAGCAATATACTATTAGCTTAAATACATCAATGTAAAAATAAAAAAAATACGTAATGGGCCACCTCTGGGCATCTACCCAAAAGACAATAAAGCACCCATCTATAGAAGTGTATGCATCCCCATGTTTATTGCGGCCCTATTCACAATAGCTAAGAACTGGAAATTACCTAAGTGCCCAACATCCATTGGATGAATGGATAAAGAAGATGTGGTGCATATACACAATGGAATACTACACAGTCCTTAGAAGACATGAAACTCTGTCATTTGAATCAACATGGATGGAACTAGAGGGGATTATGCTAAATGGAACAAGTCAAAAGAAGAAAGACAGATACCAGATGACCTCACTCATATGTAGAATGGAATAGAGAAAACAGAGGAACAGATGAAACATAACCAACCCTGAAACTTTCGCAACAGAACTGAGGTTACCAACAGGGAGGAATGGGGTGGGCAATAAAAAAAAAAACAACACAATAAAAATAATATACAATTAAAATTAAATTTAAAAATATATAATAGAATACATAATAGAAAAATTGAAACAACTTCTTTTGAATATTATCGATATATTAAGTCTTGCAGTTTCAATTATTAAATTAATTTTCATCCCCATATTTCACTATATACAAAGCTCTACAGTAGTCATTGTGATCAAAGTAAAAAAAAGAAAGTAGAAGGGACATGGAGAAGAGAGGTAGAAAAACAAAATTAAAATAGAGTCTGTACAGTTACAGAGTTAACTATTTGGGAGAGACAGTATGGTGAACATTTGCTAAATTCTGCCTACCATCTTTTATAAATGGTTTTAGTTCTTGTCCTATTTAAAGAAGTGAAAAAATGGAAATTATAATTTATATGTAAAGTTTATACATAGGAGAATTTTTGTAAGAAAGCCAATCAATAGATCAATATCCATGAAAAATCTTAGATCAGCATTATGAGATGGATAAATAAATTTATATGTTTAAATTAACATAAAATATTCAATAAAGGTATGAATTTTTAGGATTTTTTTTTCTGCTTAACATACTTAAAAAGATAGTTAATCAACTAATCAGCAGTCCTCATCTGTAAAGGGATTATCTCTGGTATGTGGTCACTCAACTAGCATTTGCAAACACTCTAATTTATCCTAAATCAGGCTGATTCCAAATTTCAAGACTTGCTACAACTCGTGAATGTAAAATCAGTCTCCGTCTCTGTGAACAGTGTGTGGTGTTCACAGAGACAGTGGTAGCTCGGAAAAGCAGGAGGTGGATGTGGCCAAGTCACAAGGACATGAGGACAGAGTCTTGCTCAGTTCTCAGGGTACCTGAGAGACCAGGGTGTCTCAAAGAGCAGAGTATGACAAAAGTCCTTTTGTTTCTCTTTCTACACTAATCAACTTTCTAAATCTTCGATTCTCCACATTTCCTCTAAATCTATGTTTCTCATCATTCTGAGCACTTTCAGGGACTTCACAACTCATTCTCTTTCCCAGTATTCTATTGAGCAAGAAGTCTGTGAGGATTAATATCCTGCTATATAATCTGTGCCAGCTACTGGGAAAAGTGAAATGAAAGGGACCAGGACCTATTTTGGGAACTTTAATAAGTACTGACATATTACAAGATGCAAACAATGGGAAGAGTTCTCTTCCAGAAGAGGGTGGATGCCAATCACCAAATATTTATTTTGTGCCCACTATGGAGCAGGGAGCATTCTAGGCACCATCAACCACGGAGGAGAACATCTACTATAGATTCACTTGGATTTTGTTAGCAAGTCAGTTAGCTTATGAACATACAAAATACCAAGGAAACAAAGCAGTAACATTCATTTTAGAATAAGTAGTGTTGTTTACAAAGCATAAGCTCATCATCTGTTGATTCAGGAGAATATTATGTCCTAGAAATGTATAACAGAATGCTAGTGTTTCTGCTACTCCCAGGAGATGCTTTTACTAGCTCACAGCAAAAATACTGGCCTAAGACTTCCAACTAGATTAAAGTGGCAAAGATTTACACATAGTCTTATACTGTTCTTACTGAATATTTAAATTTCACCTATCATATAAAGTGGATTTGATTAGTAACATTTACTGACACTTCCAGCACACAGAGTATTTCACAATGATTACGTCAGTACATATTACTACAATTTTATGAGGCAGATGCCATTATTGTTAGTTTACAAAAGAGGAAACAGTCTCGGGAGGTCTAGCAAATGCCCAATATCAGTAAGTCTATCAGTTAATACGTGGTAGTGATCCGTCTAAATCAGGCAATTTGATTCCAAAACCCAAGCTCTTGTATTTTCCTCTAATGTTTAACCAAAAGGCAGTTTTCCATACACATCATTTCTTATCACAAGTAAAATTTAGCAATGATTCTCCAATTAGGCTTCAATGTTGTACTCTTCTTCGCAATATAAAATTGGGTAATTCCTGATTTAAAGACCGCATGGGCTGCACGTGTATATGGGAAATAACACAAGCAATTTAAAAAGAAGTAAACTTGTCCCATGGCCAGGATATTTTTAAACTCTTGCCCAGAACGGCTTAAACTTCAGCAGAGACCATGATCATATGGCTGAAACCCCTAGCCAAGGAGCTTTGAGAATAAGATTGAATGATAATTCAAATGAAGCTGCTTGCAATTTGCTACATCATTTTCAGATTCCAAGTTTAATTTCAATGACATTTTGTGAAAGCAGGGGTTTCACAATGTATTTCTGTGTATAGAAATGGTTCTGACTAAAGCTTCACCATAGTCATGATTACATTGTGCCACCTTAAATAATCAGAGGAGTATTTATTTAACCACATCAGGACACACCATGATCAATGGCAACTATACTCACTGCATAGCACTAAATATCTTGGTCTTTATTGGCAAAGTACAGAGGACAAAGATCCAAATTATGACAAGAAAATAAAGGCTGGTCTGACAAGTAGTTTAGGATTGGGAGGAGTGTTTTGCTTTCATTAGAACGTTGGGATTTTTTTAATATTTGATAAGGAGCATTACTGGTATTATTTGCATAAATTAAATTATTTTCAAAAGATGCAATCTAGTCACTATTGCACATATTAACTGGCTAACTGATATTCTGATAACCAAGATCCAGAAGTAGATAAGATCAAACTGACACCCTCATGCTTCTCATAGTCAATGACACGCGAGGATGGTACTAAAGATCCAGCCTCTGCTTACAGCCTATGTGAGATCAAATTCCCGTCTTAGGGGGCGTGTCCTCATGGTCTCGTAGTCTGGAACACTCAGAAGCAGTCTCACATACATCTAAAGGTTCCAGGATCAAGACCCAAGGCTGGGGGCAAAGACAATCAATGTGAACGACTACATAAAAATAAATAAATGCTCCTTCCTTCTCTTTCTTCCTGCCTGTCTGCCTACTTGCTTTCATTCCTGTCTGAATCTTTCCTTTTAAAAAAAGAACTTCTACCTCAGACAGAAGTAATTAGCAATATGGCTTTGCTCACAACATGTATCTAATTTCCTCAGCTAAAATTGCTGACAGTTATACTAGCACCTATCTCACAGAGCAGTAGTGATGACCAAAGGATATTAATTATGCAAAGTGTTTAGAATAACCCTATTTGAAGCTATTAAATAAATAAATATTTTCTTAAAGTCATTAAGGACAGTCTGCATACAGGTTACAGGGAGAGAATCCCAACTCTACCATTTCGTATCAGTGTGACCTTGGGTTAATTAACAACTCCCCTCTTTGTCTCAATTTCATTATCTAAACTGAAAAAAAAAACAGGATTTATCCCATGGGGGTTATGTAATAATAAGGGTGTGTGACCTATGCAGTTGTACATGGTCCTACATTTTGAAGGTCCTCTGAGGCTGGTTTCAAGCTCTGACATCACTATCTTGAATTTCTTAAAATTTTTTGAATAGGAGACTATACACTTCTTTTTTTGTGCTGGGCCCCACAAATTATATAGCCAGTTGTAGCAAGAATAAAATGTGTTATGAACATAAAAGACTATGAAAAGATACAAATAGCCCCTACCAGATAGAAAGTGCTATGTGTTACTTTTATATTATTATGCTCTAATTATTTCTAAATTAGAAACTCTTATTTCTAAGTGATTATATGATTCAAGTATTGTGTATCTACCAGAATAATAAAACATATTTATATTTATGTAGAATTTAAACAATTATTTACTTTAGCATTAAGCATGACCACTTGCTATAAAATGCCATTTTCATGAAGAATATGCTAGTTTCATGACAGACTTTGGCTACAAAGTTCTTACCCTATGATCACACATGAGTTTAGTGCAAAGCGTTGGTAGAAGTGAGGAAAGAAAGATCAACCTTGTGTACTAAGACCAAACATCAATCTCATCAAGTTGCTGAGTTTCTCTTATGTACAAAATAGCAAGAGGACACCTTTTCCAAACCTAAAGTGAATATCATCATCCTACATTTTTAGATGATAAAATTTAAGCATATGTAGTTCATACAACCCAGAAAGAATCATTAAAAAAAAAACAAACAAACCCAAAACACGCAAGAATGTTAGAATTAAAACCCAGGTCATTTCAACCATACTTTCTAATTTTGATTTCTGTGCACTCTGGATGATAAGTATATGAGTGGCACGTTTGTAAGTGCCTAAGTTTATATCTACATTGGACTTTAAGAAGTAAAAGAAATTACTTTAAAAATCAGTTACTTGAGAAACGAGAATAGCCCAATGGCCAGAAGAACACAGGACGGTGCAGTATTCTGAAATAACTTCTTCATCTTTTCACTATTTTTCTCAGCAATAGGGACTTAATGAAAGTACGGCAAGCACAGAAGTCCATGGTCCATGGAGGATGTGCTGAGTCATAGGCACCGGGATGCAGAGTGATTTCAGACAAGAACTGGAACTTTCCATGGTTGTCTAATCATTTTTAAGCAACTTCAATACCATGAAAAAAAGAATGGGGGAGAAAATAGCCCATGAGGGAAGAAAAGCCTGAGAAAGTAACCTAAAAGGCTCAAGTTCAGATGTCTTCACTTTTGTATGGAAGGTCTTATTGTATGTAAAACAAATACAAAAGGCAAAGGCAAAAATTGACTGACAAGCAAAATTCCCTACTGGTTCATGGAAACTCAAATGAAGATGGCTATGGAGAAATAATAGGAAGATTAAAACCAGAGATTAAAAGAGACCTCAGTTACAGACCTCCTTCACCATACACTGTGCAAATTGGAAGAGTTTAGATACTGAGGAAAACAAAGAAGCTTGATGGAAGCTCCCTCTATCCTAGGAGGCCACAGAGGTCAACAAGTGCATTAACACCCCTGAAAGCTTATTCTGAATACAAAAGAAGCACAGTACAAAGACAAAATCAAAACTCAGAGACTTCACTAGATAACAAGAAATAAAGATGACAAAGAAAATAATTTTCAACCTCTTCTGTGGTCCAGAGACATGACCACTAGGGATCCTCTGATGTCCATCACCTTTAGAGTGAGAAGGCATATACCCATCCTTGGCAGGGAGAGAAAACAGGCTAGTCTTCTGCAAGGCAATCCAATAGATGCTGCAGTTTTCTATCAAATAGTGTTTTGTATTGTACAATGATTAATCCTCCAAATAAAAAACATTAAATATTGTTGTTGTAATGATTTTTAAAATGCAAACAGAAAAGCTAGAAGTTTTTCCCTATTGATTTTTAAGCAAAATAAAGAAATTTTGATACATATTCTTGAATGATAATATCTCACACTAATTCCTATGTATCTTTTTCTCTAACTGAAACTCTTGACATCATAACTGGATGGGGACTTCTAGAAGCTTTCATGTGAATAAACTTGTGAATTCATAGTTTTTCCACCCTTCCACACAAGCTAATGGTCCAATACATAGACACAAAAATGAACTTCTTTCCCTATTTAAGTGAAGTATGGCGCATCCCAGATAGAATGCCAGAGCTCACTGTGAAAAAACTTAGACTTCTGAAGGATTTTACTTTCTATCAGTCACAAAATCAGCACCTTACATGAATGTACCTCCCTGGGAACTGGGTGCTCAAAAATTTGGCGATATAGGGAGACTGCTTGATAAGTCGGCCTTGAAAAGATCAAATGACTGGTAGACATAAGGACCACTAATTACTAAGGTCATGAAGGGAATTGTATTCAACCACTATTAAAAGTGTAGAGAAAGTGACATTTCAGGCACATTTAGGTATCGTTGAAAAGGCAAATATAACTCTTGGGAAGAACCAGCAAGCAAGTGATAGAAAGTGGTCGACTAGAAAGGTAGGCCTCGTGAACCAAGAAGGGTTTTGAATTCTAAGCTAAAGATTCCAAACTTTTTCCAAGACAAATGACAGTCATTAATTATTTTTTATTTTGAGTGAAAAAAAGAAAAAAAGATAGTGTGAAAAGTTTTATGTGATAGTCAACAGGAAGTAATCGATATGATTAAATACCATTTTATGATGGACTAATTCAATATTCTATGTTCTCTCATTTCTCTGCTTTCCTGGTAATGCATATCTGTCACAATTCCAGTTAGAAAATAAATCCAACTACCTTGCTTTCCTTGGGTTTGCAGCAGAAAGCTCCAAATTACTTGTGTTGTTTTGGTATTCCAACTGGTAAGCATCTTTTTATTCTCAAAAGTTTTCTGATTTTGGACAATGAATTATATTGTCATGTAAAGTTCATCATCCACTGTTGTGACATCTTTCGTGTTCTATTGATCAAATCATTCTCTTAAACTTCCTTTCTATTGTTAAAATTCAAAGCTCAATCTTGAGCCTTAGGCTCTTTCTCCTCAGGGTCTATATTCTTTCTCCCAGTGAATCTGCATTCATATCTTCGTCCTAATTTGTCATGACTTAAAAAAGATTTGCATGATTATATTTTCGACACAGAATTCTCCTTTGAGCTCGACATAACTCTCTACTGGACATTTTCACATAGATAACTCAAAGTCATCTCAAATTCAACCTGCTTGAAAATCAAGTTAAGATTCAAACCTGATGCCACCACACTTTATTGCTACCCTCCAAAACCTTAGATCATCTCCACTGCCTTTTCTCAGCGGATCTCACCACCACCCATACAGTTTCCAGCCCAGAATCCCAGGAGTCATCTTTGGGCACTCAGTTTTCTTCACTCTCATATTAGACCATTCAGTAATCCGTCACTTCTAAATCCAAAGACCTTTTCTTTTAACTTCCCTGCATGGTCAATGCCTGCTTCTTTCTGGTTCACTTAGTTTTGACTGCCTCAAAGAAAGTGTTGGTCTTTCATGACTGTGCTATTTTCCATATTTTACAAATCCATAGAATCTGCTCAGTTGGCAGTAGGCAAACTATACAGAGCAGAGGGCAAGAAGGAAGTCCTTACAAAGAGATACAGTCTAAGGCCTAAGATACAGGCCTTTTTCAAAAATGAAAATATCACTCATATTAGAGATGAGTATGGCAAAAAGATATGAAAAGAAAACAGAAGAATTCAGGTCTGAAATTTGGAAATACATGCATGTGGATATGAGAAAGGAAGACAGAGAGTGAAGAAAAGATTAGGGGTAAGCAAAAAAGAAAATGATCACATTCATTTAATTACATTAATCAAAACTCTACTTTTGATGAAAAGATGACAGCATATTTTCAAGTTAGTTTTGGGTCCTACCTAATTATTACTTCCCAGTGGATCTTGTGGAGTGATCACACATGTCACATCAGCCCATTCGCATTTAGAAAGAAAAAAGCGCAGCTCACTGCCAGCTTTCATTTCATTTTACATAAACATACTCTTTGAGGCTGAAGCAAATCTGACTGGTTTTCAGTGTGAAGATAAAATACAAAAACTGTACTGGAGCTATTTCTAAACAGAACTTGTCTCTAATCCTAAGTAACAGAAATTTATATGTTGATTAGTGTTTAATAATTTTTTTTCTTATGCTAAATTTCAAAGCACAGAATAATACAAAGCAGAACATCACATTCTGCATTGCTCTCTGGAATTTTTCAGTGATGTAGGACTGTGTGCATCATCAGAATCATCTATTTCAGAAAGATCAGAATCATCAAATGAAGCTTCAGCCACAACTGTTTGAGAAAGATGTTAAAGTCACATGTAGGAATGATACATTTTCTAGGATTTGACATTTTCAGTAATCGAGAATTACTATATTTCGTAAATGGAAATACCACTATTAAAAACAGAATTGTATAAGTAGAATGACATCTTCTGTTTCCAAAGACTATAGATAGACTGGAGTGATGTGAAATAATAATGAAAGTAATATATTTCTTGGCAAACTTGGGGGTAAGGGTTTAATAACTAATCCACGAGTTATCTCTGGGTAAACTCTGCAGCAGCAAGTGCTGACAGGGAATATTCTTGGGGCAAACAGGAAATGGTTTACCTTTGAGTTATTTTGTTACTTCAGTTGAATTGATTCAACAACCCCCGACCCCCCCATTATTTTTGGAATGTCATTCACCCCATTTTACAAAGAACAACATAAGTATAAGAATAGTCTGGTCATGTGCTCGCCGTCACACAGCTTATGAGTGAACTGGGTCAGGGTTAGAACTCAGAACTCTCATCTGTGCAACCCTCCTGTGTGGTCCTCAGAGAACCTGACCCATTCAGGCCAGGTCTAAAGTTCTCAAGCATTTCCTGTTGAATAGATGTCAGGGCTGCTTGTTCTGGACAGGTCCTAAAAACACCCTAATCCCTATTTTGATAAAAACTGACCAGAATGCTCTGTCTTTTCAGGTCACATGAAGATGTGCAATGAATGTGATTAATACTCCCCAGAGTAGGGTCCCAGTCAGAGGTCCATTGCTTTAAGATGAGGTAAAAAAGGAGACCTGAATCTCCAAGTACCTGGAAATTTGGAAATTATTTTTACATTTGTAAATTTATATTCTTGTTTTAAAAACAGCCATAAAATTGTAAGAGTTTTGGGATTCACAGTGGGAGAGTCTTGTTTTGTGGATTTTGAAGTTTATGACCTTAAGTTTCTTTTTAGTTGCATATTAAAATGTTCTTTAAACATATTGCTAGACTAATAAGCTGAGGAACAGGAGGTACTGACTAAAGTCATATATCGGGAGTGGGGATTTTTCAGCAGGTTTCAGAAAAAGCAGGTATTCTAGCCCCAAATATCTACTGTTATGCTCTCTACTAATTTGTTACAAAACTTTTTTTGGGGGGGAGTGAGTTTGTACTACGTGAGCATTTACACACATATGTGTATGTGTATGTGTTGTATGCATGCTCCTGTGTTTGTATTCATGTGTTTTTGTGCTCTGTGTATTGGGGTGGGAATTAAGAAGTACATTTATTTGTGAAGGAAAGATAGATACAAAGAGAAAGCCATAAACGGACATGCATAAAACTCAGGCAAAGAGTCAGAGAGAGGGAGAAATGGTGAATAATGAGAAGTGAGAGGAGAATAAATGATGACTGGATAGAGGGATAGAAGGACAGAGGAAAGAAGACTGGAATATAAGTGGAATAAGATTTTTCTAATCACCAGGAGCAAGGTTATTTTGACTGCTTTAAGAGATAAGGGTATTAATTAAAGTAAACCAAAAAACTTGTCTCCACTATGACAAAGTGATTCTCAATAAAGTAATCTTTAATTGGAAAAGTCTCCTCCTGTCACCTGGGCTCCAAAAATGAAAGAAAAAAGCAAGAAGCCATATGTTCCAACTCTTTGATTCTAATTTCACATTTTTAATAAATGTGTCTCACAGGGGCCATTTCTGCCAATGGCAAACTTTCTTTATGTTTTGGAATTTGCCTTCCAGCAGTCACATAAAATCTTACCACTGCAAATTGCCAGGGAGCTCTGAGTTCTGAAGTAAATAAACCATAATTGGTAGGGAGTTTAGGTAGCAACACTAAACTGAAGAACCAGGAAAATAAAGTACCACAAGTTTGTTCTTTGTTCACTCAAGAAAATCATTGTTAGAAAATTGTACATTGCCCCAAAGAAATAACACAGTACTAGAACTAGTCCCCAAATATCTCAATTTCACAATACCCTTAAGTTATTATTTCTGAAAATTATTATTATCACGACTATTATAAACAATTGACTAGGTAAATTTATCTTTATTTTTTGCTCACACTGAGTCTCCATAATTATTCCTCCATATGGTGCTATGATGCTGAATTTCCATTTTCAGCATGTACATATTTGAATTCAAACAACACATCACTGATTTGAATAAAACAGATACGTAATATTGTCATGATAATTACAGATGACGATAGTAGTGTTGTTGGGAAAGAAAGAAGAAAAGGAGTTCCGACTGATTTCTTGGGCACTTGAATTTTTTGAACAGTATTTTACCGATGGAAAACAGCACAGCTCAGCCTTAAACTCATGTCTAAAAGCATGATGATAAATTGTCACTAGAAAATAGCCTATCTATGATGTCAAAGTAAGCATAGTTCCCAAATTCACACTCCCTACCCTCTACTTACAAGAGTATAATTTTGTTTCAGTCATACTTAAGTTACCAAATTTTGAGATCACCCGGCATATGAAAGATACTTAGTACTTGTCTACTGAATGAATCATTTAGTGAATGGAAGGATAACTGATGAGGATCAGTATTCTTCCTAGAATCTACCCAGAGCATGCAATTTTGGTCTTAAATGTCAATTTATAGGTCTCTCCTATTTGTTCAATCTACCCTTCATAGAAGACACACCTAGATATTAAGGTTATAATGTTTCAAAGTTTCAAATTTGGACAAATGTGACCATGTACCTATTAAGAAAATGTTCTATCTAATAATGACATCTTAAGACTCTTAGATTTAAAACAAAAAGCAGACTTGGTTCAAAGGTAAGACCAAATCCTTATTGTTTTAAACATATTCTCACTGATTACCAAATACCTGAACATATCAAAATCTAGGAGTCAGAGAGTACAATGGAATCAGAACAATGGAACCAAAAAAAGAAACACACTTGTCACATCCAAGATTACTTAAGAGTAGTTATTCTTGTCGTCTTATGGAACTGATGAAGACAACTACACTATAAACAATTCTGAGTTCCCAGAAAACCTGATTGTTCTTAGCCATTCAGCAAGATGTGTCTTTTTTTTCAAAGTGTCTCATAATAAAAGTAAAAGATATGGAGCTAAATGAAGGAAGGAAGGAAGGAAGAAAAAAGGGAAGGAACAAAGGAGGGAGGGAAGGAAGGTGGCTGAAATTTTCACATCTCCAATTTCTAATGAAAAACCACAGTGGTGAACAAAAAGCAAGTATAAATTTTATTGACATATTTCTGCTACCTAGCAAGTGCCAATTATTAGTAGATGCTCAATCAAAACATTTGGAATCTTATCAGTTTACTTCTAAAATGTCCAGCTTGTGTGTGGGTATGTGTGCATATATACATATAAATGTTAAATTATTAGGTATGTTGTCACCATAATGTCTCTTGAGTATCATTTTAGAGATGAGTGGGGCTTAGTGGAATTACAAATCTTGCCAATGATCCTGAGTTCTGTCTTTCCAAACTACTAGTAACAATTCTAATATGGAGTGAAAATTCACTCTGCCTGAATGTGGGTGCCCCAGGCCCTTGGAGAGATACATTTTCCTCCTGTCAAGTTTCCTCCCTCTTTTGCTCATTTTTTTAAACTTTGTCTCTCCTCTTGATACTCTCTCAGATCTGTGAGTCAAAAACAAACAAACAAACAAAAAACCAGCCTTGTCTCCAAGTCAATGGTGCTTATGTTTGTTAAAATACTCTGAGCATTGTGCTAAAGAACTTGTTAGAGTCAATGGACCCCATAGGCCAAGCTGTCTCCCACTGCTAAGAATTCTAAATCACAGCTGGAAAGCAACTTTAGCTTCAAGATCATTGATCTGCTTCTTGCGGTGGGGACATCATTCTTTGTGTCCACTCTGGACCTGAGGTATTAAAGCGACACTTCTGAGCAATGTTTATACGCAAAACCATGACACTGCCCCAGGGCTAGTGCATGATAAAAAGTTCTGCCTGCCACATAGGGAGGCCTTGACCAGGAGAGTCATCTCTCAAGCCAGCCAGCTTCCTTTGGGCCTCAGGCTATGCTTTGGCCACTCCTGAGTTCATAGGCCTAGAGACCTTCATTTTCATGTCAGTGTTGGAACCTGAGGTAAGGAAACTGGCTTGTGAGGCAAGGGTGCTTGCCTGTGAACTCAAGTCAGATGCACAGAACTTTGCTGCTTTTAATTTAAATCTGGTGCACTGAAGTTCTTTGCAAAGTGAAAGATCTCCCTCTAGAATCACTGTTAAACAGAAGTTCTTACATGATTTTGCAGAATCACTAGGCTCTGCCTTTATTATATGTTAATAATTTGTTAATCCATTCCACAAATATTCATCAGCATATTTAAGTCAATGAATGAGTGTATGGCTGAGTATTGCGAACAAGGAGATATGGAACAATTTGCTTATAGAAACACTAGCTGAGTAATGACGGGGTTTAATGGTGGAGGTTGAAGGGTGAGGTATGCATATGATATGCAATATGAATACTATCGACACTGCAAGAACATTAAATGGATTAAACATATGGAAATACCAGGGTGGAAGTTATTCAGCATTAATTTACGCAGTAGTAAAAGCTAATTGTGACTATTATGGTGGAAACAAAGATGAAAGAAAATGGATAGATGAGACAGACAGGAAGTCAAAACTCAACAATCACAAATAAAAGAAAGTTGTGTCAAAGAGCAGGCTTAGGTTTTTAGTCGATAAAACTTGATGGGGATAGTGTATTACTCTGAGAAGTGAAGTAAATACAAAGACAAGCAGGTTAAATGGAATAACTGGGATTTTAGTTGCTGGCAAGCCGGATTTTATGTCATTGAGACACTCATGGAAAGAAGTTAAAACCAACAACAACACAACTCAAGCTCACGGAGAGTCTGAGGTCCAGATCAAGAGTTGGAGGTCCTGTGCACAAAGAGGGTAACAGAATGTAGTCAAGGGGAGAGAACAGAGTGCTAGGGATGCTGCGAGAGGAAGCAGAAGGATTCTAATCTGTGAAGACTGAGAAGAGGCTGAAATTACAAACAGGACAGGAAGTAATAGTCAGAGAGCAGGGGGAAAGCAGGTTGTGGGCAACATGGCAATGTCCAGAGGCAAAGAAAGTCATGGCAGAGAAGGTGGGTTCAACACAATAAAATATTGTTGAGATTTTAAATGAGATGAGGACTCACAAATGTTCAGTATACTCTGTGATGTGGAAACGTGCTATTATTGTACTGATGGGATAAGAAATCGAAGCAGAATAGGAAGGGAATAAAATTATTAAGCAGCTGACCTGGCACACAAAAGGAGGGATCAAGGGCCTAGAGGTGCTGATGACATTCATAAAAGCAAACCAGGACAGGTTTGATTGAGCAAGCCTGCAGGAGGAGAGGAGGTTTTTTGAATTAGCACAGAGGTGATGATTAGGTCCAAGAAGGTAGCATGGAAGTTGGTGGATTTGATGGCTTGGAAGAAAAAATAAATGCTGGAGAGGTGGCTGTCAAGGTCATGGTGTAGAATTAGAATAAGGCAAATATTTTAATAAAACACAAGGTGTGAAAAATTTTATAGATGGCAATAATCAGAGTACGATTAATTGTGGTATAATGTGTGTCATTATACTTTTCTTTTTAGTAACTGAAGGAGTGATTGCAATTGGAAGGACAGTGAGTAATCAGTGGGACAACAAACCCACTTTCAGAAAATGAGGTGCAAGGAAAATAACGAAATACTATCTTTTCCTAGAGAAAGTGTCTCAATAGCAGTCAGGTTTCAGGAAAGGTTTTCAGTTCAGAAAAAATGGCTGAGAATAGGTTCAGAAAGCAAAGGAAGTACGCGCTGAGGTAAGCAGCTAGAAAGTAGGGGTCGCGAGCTGTAGATGACTGATGAAAAGAAGGATGTGATACAAGCACTGAGTATTCTGAAAGAAAAAGTGAAGAGACAGCTGACTGCCTTAGGTCAAGGGACTTTGGCTTTCTTGGCAATTGATTCTGACTCTCATAATGATGGGTGACCACAGCAACACAGTGAAAGAAGGTGGGTGCTCTAGGGCCTGGGATGATGGTGACCTGAGACTATTCTACACACACACACACACACACACACACACACACACACACACACAGGTATCAATTACCTTATTGAGAAGTTGAGAAAGTTATAATAAAAAAGACTATAAAACTTTCAGAGTTCATGGGTCCCCTGAAGACCATCCATTCATAAACCCCAACTTAATTACACACGTCTACATTATTAGGACTAAACCCCAAGCTGCTTAACTTTGTAGCTAATATGCTTACTTTAAATAGCTTGTGCATAGAGGTCTTGGGACACATTCCCAGCAATAATTAATCTGGATGAAACCAATTCGCCTTTCTATTAATTAAAGAGTGCCTTTTCCTTAATAATTAAAAGAAAATCTTCATTAGCAAATTGCTACTAATCCACCACTGATTGAAGGCCATCTTGGGAGTGTCTCAAATATTTCGAGGGTTACTGGGTTTATGGACACAAATTTTTTTTTTGAATCAGTACTAAGGAGACTTGATGGACAGGAGAAAAACATATATCCAAGAGGAGGAGGTACAAGTTAATGACCAAAAAAAAAAAAAAGTATGATGCTCCTTTTTAGAGCACTTAACTAGTTCAAAGATGGAAGCAGCTCCAATACAAAGGTCCAGCAAACATAGTATGTTGCTATGGACCACGACCACTAAAAGCTCCTTTAGAAGTGTGGGCTAAAGATTAATAGAAAAGTCGAACACATGCAAATATCAAACTATAAGTTTGGGGTTTTCTCATCCTTACTAAATGCAAAGCATTCCTCGGCAGCTGGCATGATATGTGGGTCAGCATCTGGCTGATCGACATTTCGAGGTAAGTTTCCAAAGAAATCTTCCACCCAATTGCAGTCAGTAGGCTTAGATGTGTCTCCTGACCCCAAAATGCCTCTTATCATTGATTTTTCAAAAGTCCATGTAGGATTTGCGCTAAAGACTTGCTATAAACATACTCACTACTGATGGAATAATTGCAACTTCACACATCTTCACGCAGACCCACAGTTCTAACATTCATGGTGACAGTGCTCACATCCTCCCTGGGCAAGAACACATCTCCTTAAAAGCTGTGAAACCTTAACAAGTTGCTGACATCCTTGAAGTTCTCACTGAGCTCAAGATACACTGGGTTTTCCAGTCAGTCAATACCCAGTTCCCTCACCATCTTGACTCAGGCCAACTGGCTAAGCGCTTACAGAAAATGCTAAGGCAGTAGTCAGGACCCCTTCATCTTTGGCCAGTTCTCTTTATGACATGAAGCTCAGCTGTGCACTCATGGAGCTCTCTGGGGGAAGAGATACCCAGATAGGTTAGTGCACTTCTTCATATATCTCCATAAAACCTCAGGTTCACATTCTTTGTACAGACTGGCTGCTTTTGGTTTTTTTCCCATCGCAGTTTCAATTTTGCTTGACTGATGTAGTTTAGTACATGGCAACCCCAATGACAGATGGGCTCACACAAACCTCAGGCCCTGCTTAGGCTCAAGCTCTGGCCTCTGCAGTCCCTTTCCTGAGGCTCCTCATGGAAACTGTCACCATTCACGGATTGTGTGGTGACCTTGGTAATGTCTTTGAAGCTGTTTTTAATTGGGATAATTATTCCTGTCTAGCCATAGACTACTAGTTACCTGTCCAGTATTCTTCTATACATTCTTGTTTGGTAAGAGAACAGTTTTTTTCTTTTTGTTTTTAGTTGGAATGGCAACAAGTACAGCTAAGATTACAGAGAGAAGTCACAAAATCGTGCTTCAAGTGCTTTTGGTTTTGTTCACTTCATCTAATCTTTCATTCTTCCTACCTGGGATGCAGTTATGACAGCTGGAGCTCCAGTAGCCATCTTGTGACCTTGAGGGTGGAAGCCAGAGTAGGAAGTGAAAAGGAGCCTGTGACTTCACTGGCTTTAGGAAGCATTCATACTTTCCAGGGAAAGTTCTTAGTTCAGGTCACTATGGAGGTGGATGCCTGAGAAGGAAATACAACTCTAACCAGTCTGTGTCCTTAGGCAACTCATGAATACCTAAAGGATCTTCTCCCTTGCAGTGATGGGATGAGGCTTAAACCTGAGAGTGTACATGAAAATGCTAAGGCAGTAGTCAGGACTGTGGCCCTCTGTACATGCAAATGTTCTTGACCTTTAGCTTCTGCCTTACTCTCCTGAAACATCATTTGACTGTCTCAGCTGTCAATGACTCTCTGTCCCTGGTACTGAGAGTAATGTTCCTTGAGTAGTTTTGAGACAAATGCCTTGATAATTTCAAGAGCTGGCTTTGTGTCTATGCGTCTTTTAGAGGTTAGGATACTCCAGGCCTTCAATTAATTATGGACACAAACTAAGAGCTAGTTCATGTGTATTCAGGAATTTAAGAAAAATCTTTTAAAGTCTTGTTAGTGACTTTGAAAGTTTCCTCCAGCTGAGTGATTTTGCATGACAAACTAGAGCAGCCTACAGGATGTCATCACAACCGCTCACCCACTTCATGTGTTCCTTTGCGTCACTCATCAAAGTCACTTGAAAAAATAATAAAAGAAACGAATGAAAAGAAAAGAGGCAGCCATGACAACACACAGTGCCAGTCAATTATTTTAGAAACAACAGTATGTCAGTACAGTAAGCATGATATCAATATTGCCAGTAACATCAGCCACATTCAGCTTTGTGCTCTCTTCACTGGCCTTTAAGAACCTGTTTTAATAAGAGGATAAAAAAAGGGGTGTTTGTTCTTCAAACCCTCCCCAAAACACATCCCTACTGCAGATGGAAAACCTAGTCTCAACTGATACTGAGGCTTCCATAGATCTGTGTTTATTGGTTCAAAGACATAAAGTTTTAATGACCCAGGGGTCTCTGTCTATGGCCTTATTGGAATGATCTATTTTTGCTTCTTATTGTAGACAAACATTCAATTAGTGTGTGTGTTTTATTTTGGGTAGCCACTTAGTCATTTCAATACCACCTGAATAGACCACAGGGACTCTCACTGATCTGCAGAAATAAATACATCACATAAAATGCCCTAACTCTGGTTAGACCTTTAAAATCACTGGATTGTTGGCTAACACCACACACAATGTACACGCACGCATGCACACACACGCATGCATGCACACACATGCACACACATACACACACACAGAAAGGATCATTTTTGTAATCTGTGGAGGTCCTCTTACCTAAAACTTCTATTATTTCTGTAATTCCTACGGCTCCTGGTCTGAGTACAGTTAAAGGTAAACACAATTGACTATTAAAATCAAATGCAACAATTTTTAATTGAGCTGCTGTTACTGCTTGCCCAGTGCACATTGCTATACCCTAAAGGGACTCATATAAATCATAAGCAGCTCTTGTTCTCAAGACACTCACAGTCCAGTGAAGCCCAAACAGCTAAGAAGCTGCATCCCCGGAGAGCCCATTCCCTTCACTAAGATGGTGTCTTTTAATGTTAGGTCAAAACCTGGTCTAAAAGGTAACTTCATTTTCCTTTTTTTCAGAATTGAAATATTGAACAATTTACATATTCTTTGTGATTCTCTGCTCTCATTTGCCAAAAAAGCTAATTGTGAAAAATAAAATGAGAATACATACATACACACATATCCTCATTTAACATGCATCTGTATGTCAAATATCTATATCTATATATTTACATCTATACACCAGCATGCCTAACAAAACAGAAAAACAAGTGATAATTTTAAAACCTAACCTATGGAGCAGTACAGAAATAGGAAGATAAATGAAATGAAGTAGCTCAAACATATGCATGTATGTCCATCTCTTTTCTCTCCATAAATATTTATTCCTATATATTTTATATAATGCTATTTGCCATGAAAAATATTTTGATTAAAAATGCCTTTTAACAGTTTTCTCTAGGTTTACTTGACATACCTAAAGTTCACATATTTAAAATGCAAATTAGATATATTTTCACATATGTTTATATCCATATGTCTATCCATAATGTGCATATCCTCTGCTCTCAAAGGTTTCTAATTGTGGCGATCTCCTCTCCTAAGTCAGGGTCCCTTCTTCAGGTGATTACTCTTCTGCTTTCTGTTATTACAGATTAGTTTGCATGTCCTAGTATTCTCTCTAAATAAAACCATTTAGTTACATATTTTTCCACCTGACTTTTTTCAGTCAAAGCAATTCATGGGGAGGGGTTGGGGGGGTGATTCGCTCTTGTAATATGTATCAGAGGATCATCTTTTAATAAATGCTTGGTTTCTTTCCAGATTCCGCTCATTACAAGTAAAGTTGTGTGAATGTTCAAAACATTCTGTATGGACACAGATCTTGATTTCTTGAGTAAATATCTATGCTATCATTTTAATAAACTGCTAAAATGTATTCCAAAGTTATTGGGTCATTTTACACTCCCACCAGGGGTGTGTGAGAATTTTAATTTCCCCACATCTTCTCCAACACTTGGGATAATCATTGAAAACAACAACAACAACAAACAAGTAATTATTCTAATACTATTATCATTTTGTTTTTAATTGCTGTATACCTCACAATGATGCTGAGCATCTTTTCATGTGCTTAATTATTCACCATATATCTTTTTGAGTGAAATGTGTGTTAAAATCCTTTGTCTACTTTTTAAATGAGAAAAAAGCAATAGATGATATGGCGGGGTGGATGGATGTATGGATAGAGGGATATGTGTAAGATTCTGGATAAAATATGTTGCTCATCTTTTTATTATTTAAATGCTATCATTCTATTATTCATTTTTTCACAGATGTTGTCACTATAGATATCCAATTGTTCCAATACCATTTGTTGAAAATATTATCATTTCTAACTTAATTGCCTTTGCACCTTTGTCAAAAAACAATTATTTCTATATGTGGGCTCCCCCTTGTATTCCACTTATTTAAATGTATATGTTACCATTATTCTTTTGATTGCTAGAACTTGGCAACAAGATTTAAAATTACAAGGCGTTAAGTACTCTAACTTTGTTCTTTTTAAGGTGGCTGGCATTATTTAAGGTCCTTTGCATTTTCCTATGATTTTTACAGTCTTTTACAAGAGTATGATGAAATTAAGATGGCATTTCATTGGTTCTATAGATTAATTGAGAGAGGGGTATGAAAACTTAACAATTTTGAGTCTTCCAACCAATGAAAATGTCTCTGCTTATTTAGATTATTGTCAACTTTTCTCAGAATCTTTTATAGCTCTCAGTATGCAGATATTCTGTATATTTTGCAATATTATTGACATTATTTTTTACTTTCAACTTCCAATTATTTATTGCTGCAATAAAGAAATACAGCAAACTGTGTGTATTGATCTTGTATTCTGTAACTTAGTTACTCACTTATTGCTTCTAGTTTTGTTTTTTCTACATCATATCAGGTCTTCTACATAAAGGACGATCTTTGCAAGTGAAATAGTTTCATTTCTTTACTAGCTGAAAGCCAAATTATTTTTCTTGCCTGATTGCACTATCTAAAAGCTCCAGTGTAATTCTTATGAGAAGTGGTAACTGTGGACATGTTCTCTTAGTCTTGTTTTTAGGGACAAATAATTTTTTAATAACATTTACCATTTAATAAAATTTATATTGTAGGTTTCTCATAGATGCCATTTACTGGTAACGTTCCTTCTATTCTTACCTTGTTGAGAGTTTTTACCAGGAATAGAGTCAGATGTCAAATAAGTTTTCTTTATTTTTTGAGATAGTTGTATGCATTTTATTTCTTTTTAAATTAGTATGTATAGTGAATTACAATGATTTTATTCTAGAGGTAAACACCATTTGGTAATGATAAAATATGTTTGTATATAGTATGGTTGGATTACATTTTCTCAATTTCTTTTTAAGGAATTTCACATATATATTCATGGTTTTGCTTTTCTGGTGAAGTCTAAGTCTAGCTTTTGTATCAGGGTAATGCTGACCTCATAGAATAAATTAAAAAACATTCATTTATAAATATTCCCAAAGTCTGTGCACATAGCATTTTTCAATTGAATAAATATTTAACAGTGAGTCATCTGACTCTGTTTTCTTTCTGTAGGGTGTTTACATATTCACTTTATTTTATAGATATTAGAATATTTCTGTTATCTTTATTTGTAACCTATTTTTATGAATGACTTTGGAAATCTGTGTTCTTCAAAGTATCTGTCCATATCATCTAAGTTGTCAAATTCATTGGCAAAAAGTTGTTCATAATATTTCCTGTTATTTTTTAACCTAAAAACTATAGAAATATGTAGTATTTTCAGATCCTTTATTTCTGCCATTGATACTATTTAAAATTATTCTTATTGAAGGGAACATTGCATCATATCACTATATAATTTAAATTGGTTATCATTACTATTGATAATTTTCTCTCTTATATTTCCCTCATCAGTCAGCTCATTATTAGTGACCTAAAACATTTTAACTTTCCTTGATTTTCATCTTTTTTTGGTCTTTCCACTGATTTCCACTCCTACCTTCATTATTTCCTTTCTTCTACTTAATTTACATTTGATGTACTCTTTCTTTTCTAGGTTTATTTTAAGGATGCGAGATAAAGTTATTGAGATGTTTTCTTTTCAAATACAGGCATTTAGTGCTTTATACTGTCTTAATGACAACTCATGCATTTTTATACATTACATTTTTTTTTCATTAAGCATAAAATACTTCTTAATTTCTTTTTTGACTTATGTATTACACACCAGTGTGTTATCTAATTTCCAAATATACTTAGGCTATTTATTTTTAACTAAATCTTCTGTGGTCAGAGAACATACTTTGCAAATCATAAATTATTTTAAATAAGGTTGTTTTATGGCCCTGAATATGATCTATTTGATAAATTCTCTATGGGTACTTGAAAAGAACAATGCTGTTGTTCAGTGGGGTGCTTTATAAATAATTGGATTAAGTCAAATGAAAATGTAATTCAACTCTTCCATATCCTCACTGATTTTCTCTCTACTTGTTCTATCAATTATTGAGATATAGTACCCAAACAGCTGACTGTACTTGTGAATGTATCTATTTTGCCTCGAAGCTCTATCAGATGTCGCTTCATAGATTTTGAAGCTCAGTCGCTAGATGAATAAAAATTTACGATTATCTGTCCTCTTAATGACTTGACCCCTTTATCATTATGAAATGATTTTCTTATACTTGGTAATATGCTTTTATCTGTGATTTCGTTTGCTAGTATTAATATAGCAACTCTTGCTTTCTTGATTAGTGTTAGCATGCTATGCCTTTTTCAATTTTTTTTAACTTTTATCTTGTTTGTGTCTTAATATTTGAATTAATTTCTTATGCACAATTCAGAGCTGACTTTTGCTTTCTTAAGTAATCAGACAGCATTTCCTTTTTTCTTTTTAATAAGGATATCAATTTAGAACACAGTGTATTTTTAAATATATTTTACATTTTTTCATGTTATATTGTTTTGAGGAGATTAGATTCATCCACACTTCATTCAATTCTGAGCCTTACCTCCAGATTCTAGTGCTAATCCCACAATTATTTTTACTCTTTGAACTCCAGGTCCCCTTACTCCCTGTCTCCTCCCAGCCTGAGAACCTCAGTCTTGCAATAAGGTCCTGAGAGTTTTGGTGTGTTTTGTTATTTTGCTTTCTTTATAATACACATGAGTGAAAGCTTTTACATTGAATTAGGTTACACATATAGTTAGGTTTAGATCTCTCAGAGTGCCATTCTTTTCCTTATTTCATGTTTTTTTTTTCATTTTCTGCTTTGTTTTATATAAAATACTTTATTCCAATTCCAATTAATATTAATAAGCTTCTTAGCTATAAATCTCTATTATTACATTGATTGCTTTAGTGTTTATGGTATACTTCTTCAACTTAGCAGTCGGCATTCAAGTGATATTTTATTGCAACACACGTAATATAAGAAACATACAACAGTATACTTGCTTTATTCCTCACTGAATTTTGTACTATTGTTCATGCATTTTACTTTCATGTGTTATCAACCCCATAATACCTTATCCTTTAATTTACTTATCTCGTAAAGATATACAGTATTAGAAATAACATGTTTATTCATCTAATGACCATACCCACTCTCTATCATATCTTTATATAGATCAATATTTCCATCTGGTATTATTTTCTTCTACTTGAAAGATTTCCTTTAACATTTCTTATTGTGCGTATCTGATGGAGATGAAACGTTCAGCTTTGTTAATAGCTGAAAAATCTTCACTGAGTTTTCAATTTTGAAGATGATTTTTCTGGGAATAGAAGTTAAAGCTGAGAGTTATAATGACAAGTGTCCTCATCAGCTAATTCTAACATCTCTATCAACGTGGGAAAAATTTCGACGGACAGATTTCAGTTTTCATATTGTTCAGATCACCATTTTTTTTTTTGCATATTTAGCAACTTTTGATTGGATTCCAAATATTATGAAATTTAATTTATTTGATGATGACATCTTGAATTTATAGTCTATAAAGACTCATGACCTTTCTTCTGAAAAGCACTTGGAGGCTGTTCCATCCTTTGCATCTTACTTTTCAGATTTGCGAGGTAGAGCTTAGTGCTGTGTCTTCCCAGAGGGGACACCACTTCATAACTTGTGCAAAGGTGCCACAGGCTACCGACACATCCTCAAAGACAGAGCAGATTAAAATGAAAACTGACTCCTAATTATTTGAAAACAATATTGAAACTTAAATAAGTTAAGCATGGAAAGAAGAGAAGAAAACAGAAAATTGTCTACCTAAAAAGAAGGTATTTATTTAGAAAAAACTCTTTCAAAAATGTTTGGCTGTTTTGGGTGGGTCTATTATTAGTCAATAATCCTTTCTGAAAAGTCAGGGGAAAAAAAAGGGACCAGAAGTTAGTGGTCTACTTTAGCTTTGAGCAGATGTAAAGGTGCTATCTATTATTTTATCAATATTTTAAATATATTAATAAAATATTGGCAGATCTAAATCAAGGATGAAAAATAACACTCATTATCTTCCTTCCTTCCTTCCTCCCACCCTCCTTTTTCCCTCTCTCTTCTTTCCTTTGTCTTCTTTTCCTTCTTTCTACATTCAACAAATATTAATTGAATATCTGCTCTATTTAAGGTATTAGGGAGCAAGCTATACATGAACACTGGGTGAGGAGCCCTAACAAAGATTGTTTTATTAAGGAACATTAATATAAGGAAAATGAGCACTGAGTCAGTTAAACCCAATATCAAGGTCAGAGATAAATTTCAAACTTCAGGAACTTCTAGAACACTGAGTCAGTTAGACATGAGATGGGGTACAAAGGACAGGGATGATTTCTTGATTACTATGATACAATAATATATCACTTAATTACAATGATTGGTACTAACCAATCAAAAAAGGCTTGAAGAGGAGACATATTGTCCAATTGTCTGATCTCAGTCAGATCTAGTAGGAACCGGATGGGCACACATGCAGAAAGAGCAAAATCCTGTCCTTAGATGTTTTTTTGTCTCATTATAATAAAACTAGCATTGTAGTTTTGGCCCCCATGGATTTTGCTTAGGTCTTAATGAGAAGGGAATTACTCCACCTATCAATCAACATGAAAGACAGTAGCAGAATCTGCCCCATGGGAAAGCCTAAGCGAGGATAAATAGGGCACATAAACTATGAAAGGACTATACGGACTGCTGAACCCAATCAGGGCGGCTGGTCATCCCCTCTGAAGATGTACTTTCCCCTTAGTAGACCTACACTGCTTTAGCTTATAACAAATCTTCTTTTACAATAAAACTTCTTATCTGTCCTCCCTTCAGTTCTTTACTGTGGGGACACCAGGATGAAAATCAGATATGGGAATCCCAGGCTGAGTGAGATATGGAAATCCAATGCAGAGTATTAAATAATTGGGAGAATAAAACAAACCTGGTAACATCTTATCTTATCAACTGGTAGCAAAGACATTGATTATAAATTCCTGGTATCAAAATATATTTGCAAAAAAATAATCACCTGGTACAGCTGACTTTTGAGAGGAAACATAAATTAACAATGTATATACATGTATATATTATATTATATCATATTATATTAGAATTTGATCAATTCTATGTAAAAATTAAAGAGAGAGAAAACTATTAGAAATTAGAGATAAGCACTGAATGTTGTCTAGGGTTGATCACGGTTGATCATGATTAAGCTTTATTGAGAAGGTGTCATCTGAACCAAGATCCGAAAGACGCGAGGAAGTTTGAGTTGAGAAGTTTAGATATCTGGAGTGTTTGGAGGCCAATATAATAAAAAGAGGGAAACCAGATTGGGAATGGTAGAGATTAGAGAAGTAAGAACTAAAAAGATCTTATGAGGCCTAATTTCATAACCTGGCTTAAATTTTAAACAGTATTTTGATTTTTTTTTTTTATTTTGGGGGAATATTATACAATAGATGCTGCTTGATGCACAACGTGACAGAGAAAGGGGGAAACTTCTCTTGATGGTTCTCTCTCTCTTCCTCTCCTATGACTATTAAGAAATAGCATCTTTGTCTTATCCAATAGGCCTCTAGCTTCTTGCTGGAGAGATGACAGTAAAGACTGGGCTGTAACGACAGAGGACCAGACTTGAGCAAAAGTGCACGGAGGTGAATAAAAGGCAAAGAGAATCAGGGAGTATGAGGTATGGTTACTAGGAAGTTAGAACAGGATAACAAGTTGTTCTTGAGGAAAAGATGCAGAAAAGTAATCTCATTAAGTTATACTCTATTTGTTTGATATAGTTCCATTTCTCAGGAGATTAAAGAAAACCTAAAGTGAATATCTATATAATTCAATTCCTCAACACTTTATACTTACAACTTTGCTTTTCTTTTGGATGAAATCATTTGAAAATTTGCTTTTGAGACGTTCAAGTACATTAGAGTTACCACAAAGGGGAAGGTAAAAGCAAAGACATCACAAAAGTTCTTGTATTTAGGAGACAGAGATTATATAATTTCTACAAAATATTTCCAAATTGTCTTTTAATGTGGTTATCTATTTTTAACTTCTTTAAATTAAAAAAATTTCAACAGGTTTTAAACTGAAATGTAAGAAAGAACTTGTTTAAAAACTTACAACTCTACCTGCCTTCTATATCACTTTCTCCTTCCTCCCCAGAGGCAAATAACATAAGCAGTTTGCTGAACATCTTCAAAAAATGTCTTGACTGTATAGGCAAAAACCTATGAAAATATAATTTTATTTTTTAGGGGGGTCAAAAAGTTGAATGACAGAATTTAACTGAATTCAACTTAAATAATATGTCTTTAAATAAAATGTCCTTTTTTAGCAGGAATGAAATAATTTTATAAAGATATTCTGACATTTTGTTTTTGTGTATATCCATATACTTTGATAAAATTACAAATAGGTTTATATCACACATTTTAATACTTGCATAATATTCTATTATATGTATATATTCTGATGTAACTAGTTCCCCATTTGTTTTCAGATTTTTCCCAATTTCTTACTTTAATGCTGCAATAAACATCATTGCTTTGAATACTTTATCAGTAGATATGTAGGTTAAATTTCTAGAAGTGCAATTGTTGGGTGAAATATTTTAGTTTTTACAAAGTTTCTCTTAAAAAAGACAGAACACCCTCTGCCAGGGTGAGTGAGGAGGCCCGCATAACCCATCTTCCAGCCATGTGTTGACCTTTGCTAACTGCATGAAGAAAAATTCATATTTAATAATTATAATGCTTCACACATAAAAAATGTCCATTTATCACTTGTACTAGCATTTCTATGTGTTTTTGTTTCTATATTTTTTATAAATCCTGTAAGCTGTTCTTTCCATTTTAATTTCAAGTACATTTTTATGAATTAAGAAAACTTCTACTAATCTTATTTGTTGGAATATTTATTGCAGGTTATCATTTTTTTAATGTTTTTTAAAACTGTATAACATCAAAATTCATTTAATCACATTTTTGTCTTTTCTTCCCCTTAGAAATATATCTCTCTATATATACATATATATATGTTTTAACAGTTCAGTCATTGATCCATTTGGAATTTATTCTGTATTTAATAAAGCAGCATGTTTTAAATCTAAATTACCGAATTATATTTAAGATATATAATAGTTGCAGCAAATAAGACTATCTCAGTAAAAATAACTTTCACAATACTCATTTGGTCTGCCTTTAACTGATACGTAATTTTTATATTTTTTAGATCAGAAATTGTCAGAATAACATGTTTTCAGTAGTAGATACATACAAATCAATTTTTAAATCAATAGGTAATTTCTATATTGCCTGAAGATTTGGCCACCCAAGGTTTTTTTTGATGTAGAGGAATATTTCCCCTGGTGTTTATCTTTATTATACCATTTATTATATTGCCGTGAAAACTTTTCCTTGCTGCCTCCTTAATAGATTATGAATTCCTTATGAAAGGAACGATATTTTATATATCTCAGTATCAACAAAGTCACACAACACAATCTATATATAATAATTATAAAAATGTCCATAAACACATTTAACAATATCCATTCACTTTTTTTTAATCATGTGCTGTACACATTTAGAAGAAATCTATGATGACTTATATAATAATATAATTTCTTTCTATCTTAAGCACTTCTGTTTTCCTGGAGTGAATTTTCTTTTGCAAAGATTACACATTGCATTCTGTAGGGATGGAAGAAGTACTATTTCTGAAATCTTTTTTAGCTCAAGGTTTAGTCAGTTCCATATTCTCACTCATTTTATTAGAAAATGACACCAAGCTACATTCAGAAGCCTGCCACTCCACAGCCAGTGGGCATACCAACCCTCCTTATTTTAAAATGATTTGCATGGGATTTTAACTATCTGCCAAAAAGCCTGCAATGAGAGATAAAATGCTTGAGAATAATAAAATGAATTTTAAATCCTCTCATTCAACGTAGCTCTTCCAACCCTTTTTTAAGAGGGAGGGAGTCATGCCCAGCCTGTATCCATGATGTACAGTCACCTAAAATCATATCCCATGCAAACCGGATATTAAAAAAAAGGCATTTGTCATTCCATTTTGCAAGCTTTAAAAAAATCATACAAATAATGTAGTCTGCTTGTTTATCTGTTCTGTGCAGCTTGCTCTCCAGCTACAAATTTTTATGAATACAGTGTCTCTTTGAAGAAAAAAGTTCTTCAGTAGTGCCTTTTTTCTAGTACTGGATCCCTCTTCCTGACTGAAAGTGAGTGCATGTGGGTGTGCATGTGAGTGCAAGAGTGTGTGAGTGCACATAAGGGTGTGCATGCATGCATGTGTGTGTGTATGTACACATGCGTGAGCATAGGTGCTGCATTTTTGAGGTCAGGAGACTCTAGTCCTCTTGTTTTTGTGATTGTGTAGTTTGACTCAAAAACTAACAAAAACACAAAACAGTCTTATCTATCCTAACTAGGTGAGGCCCTTTCTATTAAAACACTGTTCATTATCATCTTTTTTCATCCTGCCATTTCAGACTTTTTCTCTTCCTCTATTTTTTATCCTCAGTCTCATCATCTTCAATCTGGGCAGGAGTATAATGACACATTAAATGCATTTTTCAACTGTGCAATCCATATGATACGTTCTTTCCTGCTTCCAAGTATCTCCCTAATGACTATAACTCCTTCTTATCCCTGAGGTCATAAAAGGAGAAATGTCTTCCCTCCAAAATCAGGCCTTTCCATAATCTACTAGCACTTTGTTACTCAAATGCAGAATCTTTTGCCCCTTGCTCAAATGTCTGCTAGCATCTGCATTTTCACAAGCAGCTATTCAGGTGCTACACTTCTGCAGAGCAGTGCTTTGAACTTCTTTCATCCATGCTTTCACTGTTGATTAAGCTCTCTGCAGAAGGTTATAAAGCTGTGATCATCATCATCAAGTATCTTCCATCCTGCTTGTTTCCTTCTCCATTTAAATCATCTCACTTCACTACTTAACTGAATAGATGGCTTGTTTCTCTCCACCTCCCGATTCCATAACATTGACAATCTCCTTCAGCACCTTAATTTGTTCCTGGAAATCTGGACAATTACTGGTGTCTTTCTGCCAAGATCCATTAAACTGAAAAGATTCAGTTCTGTCAGATTACGTTAAAAATAGCATTAATTGAGCTTTTAGTAAGTCTCTTGAACTATGATAGTTAACTCTACACTCTGTCAAATCTACATTTACTCATGTTCTCCCTGTGCCTATCATGCCTTCCAATCACCCTGAACATTCCAACCCGATTCGACTCCTTAAATTATCTACTTGTGCCCAGATAAATATTTTGGAGTCTATATTTTCTATCTGTCGCTGCATAATCACTCCCAAACAAAGCCATTTCAAGCAACACATGTCAATTACTGTGTACACTTTTTGGGAGTAAGAAACCCAGGAGCAGTTTGAGCTGGTTGCTTCTGTCTCAGAATCTCTCACGACAGTGTAGTCAGGATTTCAATTAGCCCTTAGTTCTCTGATGGCTTTAGCGGAATCACTGTATGTTTCCTCAATCTTAGGACAATCAGTATTTTGAGCTGGATAATCCTTTGTTAAAAGGGGATTTCTTATGCACGGTAAGTTATTTAGCAGCATCCAGGGCCTCTACCCTCTAGATGTCAGTAGTATTTCTCTTCCCAGTTTGACAACCAAATTCATCAGACATTGCCAAGTCCTGTGGGGAGCAAAATCACGCAGGAGTGAAAACAACTGGGTTAGAGGGTTTACTTTCCTCCTGTGCACTAACAGATGGTTGACTGAAGGCTCCTTGTTGGCTATTGATAAGGAGGGCTCAACACCTCACCACTTGGGCTTTTCCACAGGGCTGCTTCAGTGCGTTATGACATGATGGCTAACTCTCCCTGGAGTATAGGATTCCAAAGACAGCATAGAGGAAAGTGTAATGTCTTTTACAATCTAATTTTGAAAGTCAGACTCCTTCCTTCCACAATACTCTGCTTGTAGAAGTTGGTGATGGTACAAATTGCTCTTTGGGAGGACTTAGTGGCTGCACGTATAGCCCAGAGTCAGTATCCTGTTTAATGAATAACGTTCTAGTCAAATTCTTAGGTCAAGGCTGCTAAAGCAATTACAAAATACTAAGTGTGGGAAATACAGTACAGTACCTGGAAAGACAACACACACACGCACACACACACATGCACACGCACATGCACACACATCACAGAGTTGGAAAAGTCTGGGATTGGAGGAATTAGGTCATACTAGTTTGTTTATTTTAATTTGATGTTTTTGTTGAACTCCAACTAATCTTAGGGCTCCAAGTACCACCTGGTCCTATGCTTAACTGTCTAGACTGACTGAACATGGTTACTTTTTGGTGAATTTCTCAATTTAATTGACTCTTTGAGAAGCTTAAAGGGGTACAATCTGCTTCAAAGATATTCCTTCACTGCACGTGTCCACCATTACATCAATGAGGTCATCTGTGGTTATTCTAAAAAAGTGTTTCTAGAGAAACAAAAAACATTCTGAATGTACAGCCACTCCAACCAGTCTCCTGCTATGAGATTTGACCAAAATTTAGCATGGCTTCTAAAAGCTTACAACCCTGTCTCTAAGACAACACAAAAGTTCCTTAAGATATTTACTGAGAAAACTCAACGCTGTTGAGAGAATTTACTCTCTGTTCCAGCTTAGTAGGCTGTGATGCCTCTGAATTTCTTTTCAGAGTACAAATTTGAGAACGTTTGAATCCTTTCTCTGGCCCTCTGAGATGTAAATCTCTACCACCCCAAATTGTCTCCTTAAGGATTTGTGAGCTATCTCTTTGAAATGCAAACATTCACAAAGTTAGTTCTCCTTTCAGGTCCCCATAGGAAGGCAAGAGCCTAACTTTGGTGGGCATTTTCTCCATCTTTTACCACTATCTCTTGTCATAAAAATAGAAAAAATATTTTCCCTCTAGATAAGTGCCAACTGGCATGCCTAGATAAGTTTATAGACCAAACCACACTTTCATTTTTTTTAAATTGTCATTCAGTGCCTTTCCTTCAATAGATACAATAGATTTGAAAAGTCTCCTGCATTTTATTGCGGTGAAGTTGAGCTCAGTTTATATGAACTTTCTTCTCTCTTGCGAAGCTATTACCAATTAAAATTTGTACTAACAGTCTTTAACCAGTGCTCAACTTTGTTTATCTTTGACAATATGATTCACTTTCAAGTTAAATCACATCTGAAAAACTTGGGGTATTTTAGGAAATGCTTCTACAAAAATCATGAACATAAGCAACAGGTGAAGGGTAACAATGTTGGACTTTATATGAGCTCTACATTCCTAGAGTTGGCACACAGTGAAATCTGAGAATCATCTCTCTTCATTCTTTTGTGACCCAAGAAGTTAGAAATGCCTAAGTGTGCATGGCTACCTGCTTTTGCACATTACAAAGTAAGACTCTTTCCTCACTACTCCCATAACTTGTTAATGACTCCTTCATGTACTAGCTTCTGTAAAACATCGGTCTCATTCCTTTTCTTTGAGATTTTCCTCAGAGTACTGTAGAGTGACTGCAAGAGGTAGATGGCTAGGGAGTAAGACAGGAGAATCATTTCCAATCCCCAATAATATCTACTAATGTTCCCTCCTATTCTTTCCTATGCATTATTACTATTTACTCAATTTTATGTAAAAGTAGCATCTGAACAGTTTCAAAATTTCCCTGTCTCATTTCAACCAAATTGCTGAACTTAGCCCTGATTTTATAGAAATGCTGCTATTGCCACTGAAATACGTTTACTATACATTTTGCTGCAAGCTTTTATCTCCAGATGCTACAGCTGGGGATGGGGTAGTTGATCCAGAAGATGGGAAAAAAATAGGAGAAAGGAATTTGAGAAATGGAAGAGATTATGAGGCAGGTTTCAACACAAAACCCTCACAATTTTTTTTAGAGCTTTTTTTATATTTAGGCTGTGAAGGACTGCAAATCTCCTGTAGCCTTTAGCAGAAGACTGTAAAAAAATATTAGTATTCAAAAAGAGTCTATATTCACACATTCTGAAAGTCTGCTTTGTCCTGTATTTGTGTACTGACAGTCAAAAATAGAAATAGCACAAGTAAGAGAAAGTATTTGTTCAGCTGGGGATAGTTGAGACAGAAAAAAAGTTACTAACTAAAGAATTACTTTGAAGCAATTGTGGATGGATAATATCCAAAAGGAATTAAAACATGGAAAATGCCTGTGATATAGAAAGAGGTAATAGGAGTGAGAAGACCATATAGATGCAGACTTGAAGTAAATAATTATTTTGATTGGGCCAGGATGGAAACTTTCAACATTGGACCTAGGAATTTAAAAGAAAATCACATCTGTTCTGTCTGGCAGAGGTACAATTGATTTGCCTCCCCTGCTATGGAAGAAAAGGGTTTTACCTCTCTTTGTACATTCTTTTCAATACTCCTAATTATAAATGTATTAGCTCTTTGGTTTCATCTTCAAGCTGTTTGTGAAGATCTCAACAGTTTCATCATTAATAAGTCAAATAAAATATTTAACATGTTGAGAATCAATTATCTTTGAAAAAATTATAACAGTTCAAAACCTATCTAACAATTAAAAATAAAAAGACATGACCCCTCAAGATTAAAAGAAAATAAGCAGATATATGAACAATAGATCTGAAGCTGAAAAATTTCTACCTATGACTGATGGAGGAAGCAAACACCTTACAAACCTAATACCTATACAAGTAAAAAGGGACACCAACAAGAGATAAGTCATTCCTATATGTGAACCTTAGAAAGTATTTAGAATTGAAGAAAATCAGGTAGCCTCTAAAGGTAAGAAAGATAGGCATCATATGGTGTCACTCATAGGTGGTGTACAGAGATAACAAGCAAACGAATCAAACAAAAGTAGGCTTAAAAAACTAAAACAAATCAAGCAACAGTAGACTTTTAGACAAAAGAACCTGAAATGAGGGCAAAGGAGATTGATTGTCTAGTGATGGGCCATCTAACATAGAGGTGAACTTACTGTATTATATACAGATGTGGATTTATCATGATGTGCAGTTTAAACCTATCTAATTTTATAATGTAATGTTTCTTCAATAAAATTAGAAAAATAAATAAATGTGGGATGGACCTGATAACATGGGCATATGAAGATTCTAAAAGGAAAATTAGATTCTCATACCCCTAGCCTCGGAGAAAGCTCTTTTGTAAGCTTCTAAAAAACAAGCAGATAAACCTATAAGGCAGAAGACTTTCCAGATTTACTGTTGGTGAAACTGATTAGTCGAAAAGAAAAGCCAGTCTGTTGAGGAATTATGAGAGAGCGAGAGAGAGGAGAGAGAGAGAGAGAGAAGGAATTCAAAAGGAAAAGAGATGCTAAATTACTCAATTAGGGAGTCAAGTGGCATTAAGTAGAACCAAAGATTAGTCCGGGGACATACACATTATTCTTGACAGTAGCAAAAGTCATTTTATAATGCAAAAAGGATAGACTCTTCCATAATGAGTGTTTGGAAAACTGATAGCTTTTGGATAAAATGTCATAAAGAGAAATACACATCCTAAATGGATTTGTCTTTTTGAAAGTGACAGGGTTTATAGATCTTAAACCTTGTGATACATTTAAAGAGAATTAACAAGGTATTAATTATATCATGGGTTATTTTGGCAGCCATATCTTCAGATATTATTTTATTATAAGAAATAATAGTCAAGATTTGCATATATTTTCAATAATCTCTTGATACAAATTTCAAAATTAGAAGTATACACAAGTATATAAAGCACTATCATCCAATTCAATAATGATTCATTTGTGGTCAACTTAGTGATCATCTTCTTTTCTGATTATTTTAAGTAAACTTCATATCATTTCATCCATACATTTTTTACAATCTATATATATTCATGATAAACATTCTTTTTAATGTGTGTACACATTGTAGTCCCACTTAACATGAACAATATTTTCTTAAACACCCAAATGTAACCAAATATTCAGTCTTGACATTTCCAGTTGCTTCACAACTGTTAAAAATAATTTTTTAAGATTTTTCTTGGCTTTAAATTGACCTTCTACACATTGAAATTGGTTAATATCTCTCGTTTCCATTTTCATGTAGATCTCTCACTTCTTTTTCTTTTTGTCTTCAATATATTTACTAGAGAAACTAGGTTTTTCTTTCCCTTTGCTCACTATCCTATTTTTGCTCTTTTCAGATATGGTAACCTCAAAAATTCCTCTATTTTCTGTTACTCAGTAATATCAAGAGGTTGATCATGACCAGGTTCTATGTGTCCACTGAGTCTAATTTATAGGCGATATACAATCTTCTACCATGAAGTACAGTGTTTAGTTTTCTCTCATTTACTGTTATTAACAGCTGTTAATAATCAATGCTTAGGTCATTCGTTTGGAGTTGCGAGATGGGGATTCATTCCACAGGCTCTTTCTCACCTGTCAACTAGAATACTTGAAAAAAATCCCTGAATTTATTGTTTGGCTCCCCACTGTTAGAGGAGGTGAAAGAAAAAACAACAACAATAAAAAAAAAAAAAAAAAAACAGATACAAGCTTAGTTATTTTTCTCTATTTACAAGTTCTTTAAAATAATTATTTGATTTGCAAGCATCCTGCAATGGTAAACAATTTTCTATTCTTTTGTATTATGAATTTAAAACATATATTTCATGCATTTTGATTGATCACCAGTATTAATGCTCAAATAGCCAGATATATGTGCAGTTGACTTCTGACTGTTGGGGTAGGTTTTGCCTGCATATTGGTCCATGAGTATTCTGGATGGGCCCTTGCAGCCTCCTTGTTTTCTTATTAGCTATTATTTAAATGTTCCACTCTGATCTTATACACCTGTATGCTTATAAACCAGACCTAAAATCAACCATTTGTCAAGGGACAATTTTTTTCCCTTTATGTATTGCTTTCATTGTTTATTTTAGTGAAAAAAACGACAAACCACCCAAAATACCATAAACAGTATGAGAAAGTGCTCCATTTAGTATTTTTAAAGGAACATTTAAAAGAACACAAAGAAGACATTATGTAACATAAAACTTCAACTTTTTGAAAGAAACATAGACACACACACATGTACACAGACATACAAGTTCAAAAATATAAGCCTGGTAGGCCAAATGAAATATCCAAAATAGACTTTAATATAGATTTTCTCTGTGCAATTTAATAATTAGAATGATTTTTATTTTCCTATTTACATGCATCTATATTTAACAATGAGCATATGCTTCTTCAAGAAAAAAAGGCAGACTGAAAATTTAAAAAGAGTTAAGGTTTTGTAGTTAAGATTTTGTGTTATGGCAAAAAATAATCTCTGTTAAATCATACAATCTGTCCTTGAAAGAACAGTAAGCATGAATTAGTTAATACTTGCAAGGCAGTTTAAAAATAATAGGTCTGTGTGGCATTATTCCACTTGGTTTATGACATATTAATAATGCATTTTATTTATCTTGCATTTGAAGTAGAGCTTAATGAATTAATAAACATAATATCCAGTCATGTTTAATAAAGATATTTCAAATGACTCATCCAAATCATTCTGTTATACTTTTATAATAATAGTTATATTTATCATTTTTATTGCATTTGATCCTTGAATGTATTTTGTAAACACCTAGTTAGTGCTTAATATATCTATCATAAGGTAAAAATGGGTGAATGGTATTCTTACTCTTTTTCTGCTAATAGTATACTATAGACAAAAGATGAACTGAAATACCTGCTCTGGTCCAGGTCTTGGTGAAAACTCATCAGAACTTTGAACAATGTCAATTTTGGGTGTTATAGGTGCTGAACTCTGACCCAACTGAAAATCCACATATTAAATTTGACTTCACAATATGTTAACTAATGATAGCCTAAGCCTTACTGATAACATAGTTGATTCACATATATTTTCTATGTTCTAGGCATTATAAGAAAATACATTTATAGTACTGTACTATTTATCTATGTTGTGTATTTACACTCTTTGTTTACAAGTAAATCTACATATAAGTGGACCCATGCAGTTCAAATCCATGTTGTCCAAGGGTTAACTGTGCTTGAGTCTGGATTAGAATTTAGGATGACATATTGGTCTGGCTCAGAAGAAAATTCTAAGAAACTGTCATAAAGTCCAGTGTTTAATTTGTTCTTCATGAATGAGGTCAAGTAGTCCAAATGGCTATAGCTCTAATGTTCTAGGAAAACAGGTGTCTCATCAACTGAATAAAGCAACCAAGACATTCTTAGCCATTTCCATGTAATCCACAGCTTGAAAAAATTCTTTAAAAGAGAAGAGGGCTTTGATTCAAAAGACAATGTAAATATGGGTTCATTCTCTAGTTTTACATGAGTGTTCAAAAAGTCCAGAATTTCTGGAAGCTTTAAATAATATATCAAAAAGTGAAAGTGACATATCATCCCAAATCCTTTCGGCTAAATATCCTATAGGCTTTCAACAATGTTTGACACTGGCCAAGTATGGTGATGATTGGTAAATACCAAATTCCTTTCTAGATGAGTAACTGACATTACATGCTCAGTTTAATATCTTCATACTTAACAAGATACTCTGGTGGCTCAGGGGTTAAGCCTACAGCTCTGGGCATTGTTCACATAAAGTCCAAGGACAGGGGTTTGCTGCCTGGGACCAGACGGAACAACCAAAATGAATAAATAAAAAAATACTTTTTCCTCTTTTCTCTTTCTGCCTACCTGCCTACTACTTGCCTTGATTCCTGCCTGCTTCCTTCCTAAAAAACAAAACAAAACAAAAAACAAAACACAAAAACAAAAACCCCCAAACAAATAAAACACTGAACAGCTTATTCAATTTGATCTTTTCATATAGCAAAAACAGAATTCAAGGGAATTTTTCCAGATAAAACACAGTCGCAGTTATATGATAGCAGTTAGTTGTTGTTTTAATCTGATTTCAGGAATCCCTTGGAGTGTGATTTTGGATATTCAGATCTCAGGAGTCTGACGATGTTATTCACAGCATGGATGAGATCCAATCCTTGCCACGATTTTCAAACGTCAGCTGGAGCTTTAGTCACAATTCATTTCAGCCTTCAGGTCAGAGCAGGTGAATGCAGGACTGTGTTAATATCACCTTTACTCATGAGCATTTTAAAGATAACCAGATGAATTCCAAGGATACAGTGCAACACAACGTTCTATTTTTCATGAGTACTTATATTCAAAATAGACCCCAGCTCCAAAATTAAGTCCGTTTAATTGTTACATGATTAGACTGATTTCAACTCTCCAATCTAATGAAATGTAGATTGAATAATCAATTTCACCTCTGAACATGGTGTGGAAATTGGGTGTGTTGCTACTATTAACCTATGGGAAGAAATTGCATCAGTAGCATCTGTGACGAAAGTATTTCATTCGGGAATAATACTTGTGATGTGATGGATGTGCTACATTCAGCATTGTATCTTTTCTCCCCTTCTCCACTAATTTCATTTTATTATTTTAAAACAACGCTAGGCACACTCTTGTGTTTCAGGCAGCTAAGGTCAGGCCATGTAACTAACGTCTAAGAACCTGGGTTCAAGACCTAGGGCCAGGTTGCAGGCATAGATAAAACAACTCTACAAACTTGCAAGCTAAGTCACCAGAACAGTGCTAGTAATCTTGTAAGTTGTTGACATGATGATGCTCTATCACACTTATCACACTTAAGTAATAGACTACATATTTCTGACAGATAAGAACATTTTTGTGTATGACTGTAACACATAGTAAAATTAGAAAAGTAACTTCTCTACTTTGCTGTCATATATGGTTCAGGTATCATTCAATTTTCACCATTTGTCACAATCACATCATTTATAAGAACTATGACCAAGTCAGAATTAAGCATTGCACTTTGCTGTCATAACTCTTTACTTTTCCTCAGTCTGGGATATTTCTTCAGTCTTTTCTTGATTCTCAAAAAATACAACAGTTTTAAGATTATGGGCCAGTGTTTTATGGAAAATCTCTCAACTAGAATTTTCTTGATGTTCCCTTATGATTAGATTCAGGTTGTGCTTTAGAGATGTGATGTCCTAGTCTGATTGCATCCTATAATGTGGTGAACAGTTTTGCTTTGTCCCTCACTAATGATATTCACATTGATTACTTGATCAAAATGGTACACGACAGATTAGTCTACTATAAATTTACTCTTTCTTTTTGTAATCAACAAATATTTTGTGAAAAGATACTCTGAAACTGTTAATACTCAGTTCTTCATCAAATATTTATATTATTTATTTATAATAAGAGGATTTATATTTCCTATTGTGTCAATGAACTATCTATTCACTATAATTATTTATGATAGTGTTCAATTTGTTCCAAATTTGACCACATTTGGAAGCCTATTTAATTATGTTTGAATGTCTTTTTTATATATTTCCCTCGTTCTTTGAGATAGCCCTTGCTTTCTTGTACAAAAAGACATTCCAAACTTTTCTGGTACTTTTACTTCTCCAGTCCTCTCTGGAATCAGCCATTTTCCCAAGGCACTCAAGTTTATTTTGGAACAAAATGTTTTTCAGAAGTCAAGAACAAACTGTCATTTCTACCATGCTCTCTCAGTTGACAAAACTGAGAATGTGCGCACACACACACACCACCACCACCACCACATACATGGAGAGACATTTATATCCATGAACATTTCTGTAACTTCGACATTCTGTACCAACTCATTCTGTATGTGACTTCTCACACCCTTTGTGTCTGACATACTATACTAGGTCCTTCATTCCCCTGGCATGCATATTTTCTTCCAAAACCCAAATCTATTCCACTGTAAACCCCAATGCCAACAATCCGGGTAAAGGAAATAAGCTTTCTCCTACTTCACCTTATAGATTTTGGATGGAATTATTTGAGATGGGAAGGGAAAGTTCTATGTATATTTTATAGTACTCATATCATTACACTACTGTGCACCTCTATTCTGTTGTTTCAAGACAACAGCTGTTACTCCACAGATGTATATTTCATGTTTGTGTGTATATGTATGAGGGGAGATGTTGAGGACAGATGAAAATGACAGGAAACTAATTAGACTATGAAGAAGGATAAAGTTCCACTAAGTAGGGGCATATTCCCTTCTGCAGACCATTAATCTTTCCCAGTCAACAGAAGGAGGCTTCTTCGGCCCTTGAGTTACCTCAGAAAGACAGGAGAAGCCCCCATCTCTGGAAATCGAAACTCACCAACTACTTCAGCATAGACATGCGCTTTTACAGAATCCAAAAACAAAAGCAGGACAAAGGCTCTTGAATTTTGAGTCATTGAAACTTTGGAAACTTCATCAAGTTTGAATCTTTAGCTGATGATGAGAGAGAACTTTTCAAATAAGTATTTGGGTTGATGAAAAAACATGAAATAGAATGGACTCATGGAACAAAGCGGAAGACAAGAGGTTCCATGAAAAACACAGGAATTCTAGAGAAGCTAAGGTTTGATTTACTATTCTGCCTGGTCTTTTCCTAATTTCATGTCTCTGAATGACTTGGTAGTTGTCATATACAAAGTCATGTGGGTTCAAGTCTTTTCTTCAAATAATTTCAAAGGATCTTATGACTATCTTGACAAATTTCAGAGATGTATTCTTTCTTAATACTTCCATCTTTAAAAAAAAAAATCTATTGAATTTTGTTAAAAAGAAGGTTCTAGATCAGTTCAAACTAACCCATGAACTCTCCCAGGGCCCACGAGAGCCAGAGAGAAAGTGGACACACTTTCTTTATTCCTACTCACATTTATCGAAAGGTGACTTACTGCTTCTGCTGTCTTCCGTCTCCTACAATTTGTAACAATGTAACACTATAATATTAACACTCTCCATCTGCTCCACTTACTGAAGACAAATAACTAATTAAAGATGTGTTGATCAACAAATCTGAAAAATGTATTGTTACCACGTAGTGAATCCACACTTTTTCAACAGTTACTTTTTATTGATCAGTTTGACCTGGTTTTTAGGACAGAATATAAAGCTTTTCTCTTCCAGACTTTCTGAGTATTGTCTTCTAAATACAAGATTTGCAATGAAGTGGGGTAAGCTTTATTCTATTTTAGGCCCACTTCATTAGATCTCTAAAAATATTGAACGAGCCTATCTTATTTGAATTTTTATATGTATCTCACAATTTTTCTTGCAATTACACGTGCTATTTTTAACCCAACAATTTCTTTTTTATGTGCAAAATATACAATACCTTATGTGTACTGCATACGTAAACACACTTGTACATTAGTATTGACGTCTTGTTTTTTATTTCCTCCTGTCTCCATCTTGATTTAAATCGATCACTCAGTGATGACTGAACACCTTCTTCAATGCAAGGCCCCAAAATAAAAAAAAAAAACTCCACCATTATTGTGAGCATGGCTCATTCTTATGCAGAGTCTTCTAAAATTCTGAGGAATTTTCCTGATTCTTAGTCTAGTACTCAGATTATCCAACACTAAATAGTCTCATTGCAAGTACCTCCTTGACCAGTTGGATTTTATAATCTATTCTTTTTTGTACCCAAGTTCTGATCACTGAAATGTGCTTTGTTACCAGTGTTTTTCTTAGCACTCTGACTGGAAATTGAGGATCTTTTCCTACTATTGGACTCTTTCTTTTTTCTTTTAAGAAATCTTTTTTTTTCAGATTTCCCTTCACAATTTAGAGCAATACTTAGCAAATTCTATTTGGCTGAATTTCATTGTGGACTTGATTTATCCTTAGATGACTTTGAGAAACTGTGACAATTATAAACACCTTTTGGAAATTGGTATATTTTAAATCCAATACATTGATACATACTGATAAATTCACAAGTCAAAATAGCCCTCTTCCCAAGCTTCCCACAGCTTCTATTTTCCTAATAAATGAAAATGGAAAGAATACTTCATGGAGAAGAGTTTGAATAAGCTGATTAACACCAGCCAGATAGAGTTTCTTGTGTTTGAACATTTAAAGGTTTCCATGTCTGGATTGTTAGGCCAACTTCAAACCAGTGTTGAGCACTAACACTAACGATTTCAATCAAATGCATCTGTCCCCTTTCTTCCCACTCTCCATATAAAGTTAGTGGTGCTATACTGTCTGCTTTCTTCCACTCCTAATTCTATTAGAATATTTGAGTGCTGAAGTGGGTTCTACTAGTCCATGGTTTGTGACTATGTCACAGAATTTGATTTAAAGGATAAAGTGGTCCTTGAGCTTCATGGTAGCCACTGCTTCTTACTGTCCAATAGCTAATCCCTACACTCCTTGATAAAAGAAACTACTCTTGTTTGTGATGCTGGGCCATATTTGGATATGATTAACGATTAGTTTAAAATGAACATAAGCATTCATGCCAGGTACTTACTTTCCCAGCTCCTCTTACCTAAGTGTATATATATATATATATATATATACACATACATACATGACACATTTCTAAAAGGTATCTTTTGGAGGGTTTCTAGAAAACGGTTTTTTCTTCCAACCAAATATTTTTACCGAGACCTTTTTTCTCTCTTCCTTAAACATGGTTATATAAAGGTGTGATGCCTGAAACGGTAGCATCCATCCTGTGACAGAATTGACAAGACTGAGGGTGGCAAAGCAGAATATAAGAAAAAGCCTGAAAACTTAAGAATATTGATGAACCACAAAAGCACCTAAAACCAGATGTCCTAAGTGCAGGTTTTCTGGTATTGCAGCCCAAAGTATTCCTAACTGGCATAATTTGGCATGCAAAGCACTGTCGCAACAGTTTTCAGAGAGAAAGAACTAAATTAGTGGGTATTAAATGAATCCAGATAGAATCATATGAAGGAGAAGTAAAGTAACATATAAAATAATAATCATAATGAATCATTATATAAGTAGATCAGGGTGGCTGACTGACATCAGAATGATTCAAAAGTATCTTGGTTTCCCTAAAAAGTACCACCCACAATACTAATTTGTTGTTATACAATGTAATACTGTGTAGGCTCTCTCCTTTGAGAAGCTCTCCATTAGAGACAGAAAAAAAAAAAAAAAAAAAACTACACAGGGGAAAAGAACAATATATGAGTCATAGTAAAGGAAACTTTTTTTTTGCCATGGAAAGTTCAGAGACAGTCACAGTGATAGGATATTTGAACTGTCCTTGCATGTAAGTGTTTTAATAAGAGAAAATGCGATATTACGGGAGGGTAGAAACTGAAAAGCACACTTCACATAAAGTGAGTACATGGAGTTGTGAGATCTCTGACTCATTCAGGTAATAACAGGTGCCTCAAAGAAAATCTCTAGGTCTTATCTAACTAACCCTGGGCAGAGGATTTCTCTAACTCCTTGAACCACGTGTATATTATATAGTGAGAAACCATTTATTTTTCATCAAAGTCCATTCTTTTGGTTTATTACATGATGCTACATTATGCACATTAATAGCACGGGAGGAAAAAACATTGGAATATTTAGGAGTAAAAGTCCGCAATAAATTGAAAAAAGAGAAATATTGGTCAATTTTTTGATAGATGACAAATGATATAGAAAATGAGATAATATGTTCTTAATAACTGAATCTAGGTAACAGTATGTGAGTGGTTTTTGAAATGATTTTTTTGTCCTTTTCAATAAGTTTAAAATTATTAGTAAAAGTAAAATTAAAAAGCAATAACTGGAAAACACAAAACCTCAGGGCAGCTCAGAGCTTTTTCTATCTTATGAAAAATATGAAATCTAACAGGAAACTGAGCCAATGTGGAAATCAGTTAACTTTTCATCATGCTATGCATACTAAACACTGAAAGCATCTGCTGATGCCCACAGTCAATGGGAGCTAAAGCTGAAGAAAACTTAGTCCCACAATTTTTAAACGTTATCTCAAAGATTATGTAACTTCCATTATTACCTAGATATTGTGGAGAATTCATGCACCAAAAGGTTTATGACTGGAGAACACAAGAATAGAGGCGCAGTCCTGAACTAGAACCAAGGGTTCTCATATACTCATAAATAGCTACACATGGCAGATGTGCAGCACAGGTGAGGAGCCAGGTGAATGCTATTTATAAAAAAAATCATAATCCTCAAACAGGAGAGCTCTCCTACATTTGTAGAATTTGAAGCAGGGTCTGACACATGGACTAAAGATAATTTTTTAGTCAACATTGTAGTGGAGACAATTCAATATCTTTTTCACACTAGGGAGTTGGGAGGATTAATTAGCAGCTTTCTGCAAAGTACTATATGTTCTCTTTCTCAGGAGACAGATTAATGACTAATTCCCAAAATTTATCCTGTAGGGAAAATTATAGTAAGTACAGAAATCCTATCTGAGAGGTATTAAAAAGACATGCACTTTGCATATCAGAATACAACTGGAAAAATCACTAAACATATATACAAGGTTTTGATTATACGTAATATTCAATAATTCTATTAGCTGTAGAAAAACTTAAGGAAAAAGAGTTTATAAACAAAAAGGTAGTTTAAAATTTTTGAATAGTAAGAAAAACGGAAGGAAATCTCATTGCCCAACAGTAAGATGAAAGAAAAAAATTATCTAGTTAGGAAGTAATAATTGCTAAAATTATATTTTTAAAGAGTTAGTAATAACCAAGAGAAACAGTTTGGGTTAATATTAAAAATTAAATATAAAACTGCTCATTAAAACTATTTTAACTAAACATTCTTCTCTGAAAATAGTGGGAGGAAACAACACAAATATAAGTAGATAGGACGATAATTGACAAATCATATCCTCTTTCTACTTTTCTTTAAGATCCAAAAGTCTTAATGAACTAACCCCTGCACTTTGGATAAGGACAGAAAAGATAGAGAAATACGAAAACTGCCCATTTTGTCTCATCCTGTGCACAGTAGTCTGGTTATGCAGTTCTATGTTGAATAGATTTTCATATTATTATTACTTATTATAAGTACCTCTTTATTTGATTTTCTCTGTCTTTTTACTCTCTTGACCCTCCATTTTCTTCTTATTTATTCATAATCCTAACTAATTTGGGGTTTGGAGTTTAGATCCTTCCCTTGAGATATATGCTGGGACAGGTTCATCCATTTGCTTTGTTCCTGGATGCCATATTCTCTATGTAGAACTGTGCTTTGGTTGTTGGTGGCTCCCTCTTCTACTGATTGTTGGTGAAGAGGGTGAGCTGTGGCCCATATTCTGTGCATTTCCTTTGGTGTCATTTTCCCAGAACTGCACAAAAGCACATCTTCCACTGGCACATCTGCTATAAAACCTTTCACCTCCTTTCTCTCCACTGACAAAGAGGGAAAATTAAGACTACCCAGGAGGCAAAGCCAGTCTTGAGAAAATAATTTTAATTCATTTTCCTATCTCCATTGTCAAGTCTATGATTTGAGGATTCTCTCAGTTCTAAATGTTATTAGTTACAAATACACCTCTAGTACTCCCAGTTTTTAATCCCTGCAATATGATAGAATCAGGATAGAGAGGAATTTTAAAAATCTACTTCTAATTTAATTCTACCATTTGAATGGGGAAACTTTTTGCAACATCTCCTAGGTTAAAGTCGACTAGACTTTAACCAACTCCAAAACTTACCCACAGTAGGAAATTCATTTTATCGCTAAGATGCCAGTTGGGGGCAGTTTTCTTAGAAAGTTTTATTGTGGAAACAAATAGTTTTGTCCTTATGATACTTTCTGCTCACTGGTGAATGTTACATAATTCTTGCAAGTTATACTTGCAAGTTTCATATATAAGGAAAAAGACAAAATACACTAAAACAATAAATTTATTTTTAAAAATTAACAAAAAAGACAAAATGAATTAATTATTGGTATGGGAAACAACCAGAATACATCTAAATGCACTGTGTACAGTGAGAAAGTAAAAATGTTACATAATATGCTATTATATTTATATGATGCCCTTAAATGAGAATAGTGCAAAAAAAGGAATGGTGTGAATGAAAACAAAGCGAAAACACAAGACAGCTCCTTTGTGGAATAAATGGTCACACAAATTGTACATGGAGTCAAGTTGCTCAGGACTACACACACACACTCACACAGACACACACTCACACACACACACACACACTCACACACATACATGAGATAAAAGAGAACTAGGGATGTCTTTTGTTCTGATATAGCATGGACCCCATTCCTAACACCAGGCTCCTAAAACCCTTAGAAATTATAAGGGAATAGGAACATCTCTTGTTCTAATGAAATGACTCTGGGTGAACTGGATGGGGTCTGGTCACCAGAGAGATCAAGTTATGATTTAAAGCTTGAAAATTTTGGGTCCACCCCTCATGGTCCAGACACAGATAAAGGGCCAACGATAAAAGTTAATCCTTGATCATGTCTATGTGAGGAATCCTGTATAATATCCCAACAGTAGGGGTTTAGAAAAGCTTCCAGGTTAGCAAACACAGCCACACTGGGAGAGTGACACACCAACTCCATGGGGACAGAAACCCTGAGCTCAGGACCCTTCCAAACCTCACCCTATGTATCCCTTCATCTGACTATTCACTTGTTTCCTGTATCATACCTTTAACAAACTGTTAAAAACGCTGTACACATGCAAGACTCTTTATCTTTCCATTAAACTGACTGATTTCATTTTTCAGATTGTAACCAAATGGGTTAAGACATTGTTTCTGGAAGGGGGCATAAAAAATGCACACATTACTCAATTTATTTTTATATTTATATCTCTATTTTCCTATACGGGACTGAGAACATTGATTCAATTCACTGCAATCATGAGAATCCCTTAATGGGCTATGGAGATATTAGTAGATATTTTCGGTTTGTATAAAGTCTCTATGTTGGAAGCAATTTTATAGGTTGACAGTCCTTTAGAGTTCCCACTTGACATTCCTGGAGAAAGGCTGCACGACCTACAGAAAGCCTTGAGCACTCATCCCTTATGTCAGCAAGCATGCTAGTGTCTTATCTTTCTGTATTTCTATTCTTCCGACTATAAAGGAAAATATATTATTATCCTCATTTAACATCTGAAGAAGTGAATTTCAGAGTGGCTATGCGGTTAACCTCACAGAAAGATAACAGGAGCACCAGGACCCCAGCAAGTGTTCTAAATACAATTCCTGGGCTCTTTCCAGTACACTCCATAACCATTTTATATTCTTTCCATTGAGCCAAAGTTCCCTTTCTCTTGACTCTTATGCACAAAATAAGTCATCCTTTCTTACAGGAGCTAATCATTGAAGATAGTGTTGAACAGTGTCTCCCAGGACCCATTTGTACTCCATTTTCTTAACTGTTCCTGAAATGACCATTTCTAGCTCTTTCTCTGCACTGTATCATCACTTCTGACTGCTGTCCAGAGTGTGCCTACAACTCAGTAAGAAGTTACACATACATTTGAAACAGTACACATATGAAATCCATTTTTTTTCCTTGTAATAAAGTTAACCTCCAGATTTACCATAGCTCTGGGCAGTGGCATCACAGAGGGGTGAGGAACCACCAACAGGAGCCTACTCTGTTTGGATGAAGATTATTCTTAAATAATCTAGAGGTGAGGTTTGAATCATGGCTGGAATCACAGGTAAAATTTAAGAAGAAAGATGTGTGTGTGTGTGCATTCATTTGTCACCTATGCTAGGAGAGCTGCAAGTGCAGGGTACTCTGAGGGCCTCCTTGGAGAAAAAAGGCGTATTTTGTGAATGTTCTGGTAAAGGAATTTAAAAAGATTCTGTCGGCATATAATAATTTTGAATATGTAATAAAGTGTTTAGTCTTGACTCCAAGAAATTGCATGTCAATTTTTTCAAATTGTGTGTTTTCAAAATTCAGTGTAGTACTCTTTAATTCATTTTTTTTTCTACAGCAAAAATAAGCAATGTAATTTTCTCCCTGTCCTTCCTCCTTTCAGGCTGTTAACTATATGCAGTCAAGATACTAATTACAAACAACTAATTTAAATGTCAAGTTTGCCCTGAAATAGATTTCCAGTCATTTTGTAAAATTACTACTGGTCATGGGAGATGCAAAGATAAGCTTAAGTAATCGGTATTTTGCTTAAAGTGAGTGAAATGGAGAACTCAGGCATTTTTTTTAGCCTCTGGGCCCTGCAGATGGCATTGGGTATGTGCAGGAGGGCGACCATGACTGGACATGTACTGACAGAGTGAGTCCATCTCTGAAAGCAGAGTCATTTTTGGCATATTTCCAAACCCAGTCAGAACTTTTATCAAGAGCAGCTTTATTCAAAGAAATAGAATCATTGTAGAACTATTCAAACTACAACATATAATAATATGTTTCAAGAGTAACTATACCAATCTATGAATATTCTTCTATCTTCATCAGTATAGCAAATAATCAAAATAAATGGATGGAAAGGACCAGGTCTGAACAATATCAGAATATTCTAGGGAGCAAGTATAGCTGATATCAGTGGGCCAACTTCAAGTTTGATAGAGATCTACCAAGGAATGACAGAACCTGGCAGAAAAATGGTCTCAAGGAAAGGAATAGTTAAGCCACTGCTCTTGACTCTCACATCAGGAATTGGATGGTTTTAAGAACTGAATGCCAAATTCAATATTCTGGGGATACATGGGTTTAGAAAGTATTCTATGGGGGTGAAGTTCAGTGGCCTAGTAACTCAAGCATTGGATGGACGGAAAGTTCAAACAAAATGATATATAATATGCCTGTAACTTTTTAATCTGTGATTTTAAATTAAAGTTCTTTACTGAAGTGAATTCACGTTTAGAGCCAAAGAGTATTCTAAATCACCTCATGTGGGATATTGGTATATTTTCTTTTTCCTGTCTTTTACTCTCTCCTGACATTGAGTGATTGAGGAAGTTGAGACCATTGATCAGCCTCAGAACAGCCTTTATGTTCAGTATGGAAGGTTTTCTTGGACAATGCCCTTCCTTGGGGCATACTCAGATTTTCATCATCCCTAGAGTTCATATAATTGGTAAGCTGCAGTTTATTTAGCTACTTTTTCACTTTCCTGCCTTCATAGCTTAACTAACTAAAAAGAAAACAGTCAAAACCATTGAATTCTCTGTTCAATTGACAAATACTGATCATCTACAATTTTCAAGGATCTCCTTTTCAATTAGCTGAATCACAGCATAAGTGTCAATTGATGATGGTGAGGCAGAATGGATTGGTGATGATGAGGGTTCTTGAAAGTAGATCTCATCATCCTCAACATGCCAAGGACCTATCTACACAAACATCACAGACTCAGTTCTATGACCAATATGGGATGAAAGCACAATTCAATTAGCTTTACAATGGTGTTAATCACACATCAGAAATCTATAATTTCCTACACACATTTGACAACCTCTGCTTTCTCTTTCTTATCTTCTGGGTCCAAACCTATCATCATAAGGAGTCTGGAAAACCATATTTGTACCCTCTTTTTTGCATCACAGTTGCCTCTAGAGTGATGACAAATTTTACCATTTATATATATTGTGACAATATTAACCTACACTCAGTATGTTTCCCTCTTTGCTTTGGAATGTTCTTTGACATACCATACATCTGCCACCAACTCAGAAAAGTCTGAGGAGAAATAGTTGGGCCAGTGGTGCATGAAATCTAATTGAATGGCTCAGAACGCTCCCATTCACATCTGCTCTGCTTTGCAAAGCCCAGACAGATGGAAAACAAGGATGGAGGTGGAAATATTCAGTCTCTAAGGTGCCCAAGCAAAAGTTGGGCCCTGCATTAAGAAAACTGCTTTATATTAAGAGCTTGCTTCCAAGGAGGCAACATCATAGTTTACAAAAATGATTTTTAAACACTCGTGTACTCGAAAGGGCATATTAGACTCACACATAAACTAACTTAGTAACAAAATTATTATTTGTATATTTAATTGAATTCTGGTTAATAAAGACATTGTTCTTTGTTGTAAATGGTTATTTGGGATTCGAGATTTTTTTGAACTAGAGGAATGTGGGATATAGAAGAGTTCATGGGCTAGACTCAAAATCATTCAACACTCCTTTACACCACTTAATAGGTGTGCTACAGACATTCAAAATGCATCAGCATCACTTCTGGACTATCCAGAATGGGAAAGATCTTTACGGAGCTTCTTAGTTGCTGGCTTGAGCTATTCTTGGATGTATGTATTTAGACTCAAAAAATGAGTTATCAAATACACATATTGTCCTTTCTTGAATTACTAAGGAATTTGTTGTTTCCAAGTACTAAGTTAGGTCTAATGTTCTATGAACTTATTAAGCATTTTATTATATTTGTAACTTATAATAATTTTTTTGAAAAAAAAATGTTTCTACATGGTACATTATAATAATCCTAAAATGAAAGGTTATTTATACCATACATTTTTATATACACATATACATATATGCTGTGTGTATATGTGTGTATATGCATATGTATTTCTAAGTAGACATAATAGCAAATATAGGCTTCTTTTCCCTGAAATGAAAGGTTAAAAATATCAAAATTTTAAAAATTGACTTGGCACTTTAAAAATGGACAAATACTAGCACACCCCACAGCCTAGCAGTTAGGTCCGCTGGGGTGGTCTGCATCTCTCTCAAGGCCCGGGAGTAGCACACTGAAGCAGAGACCTTTCAGGAAGCGCTGAGGAAGGAGTTGGCAGCTGAGGAATTAGTTCCCCCAGCTCAGTGTTAACATCCCAGCTCCAGAATGCTAAAGCCATACTCCCAAAGGATGGTCCCTAAAACTATTAACTTTTGATGTCCTTTTTTAATCTGCTGACAGAATAAAAAGAAACAATAGAATGTTGTAATCTAGTTCATCTCATCACTATGATTAGTGGTATCCAGGAAGCATTTCTGCTCTAAATTCAATAAAATTAAGAATTCCCATGATTAAAGAAAGTCTAGGCAGAGATCAAGGACGAGAAACATAATACCTGCATAAAATTCAATTTCAGATTAAAACATCAATTAGAGAGGTGGGGATAATGGAATAAACAGTATCAGTCTTGGTAAACAATTTTTGTCTAGTCTATTGTTATAGTCTTTCTTCCCCCAAATCCAAAAAAAGGAAAAAACAAACAAAACAACAACAATAACAACAACAAAAAAATACACACCCCAATAAGAAACATGTTTTGGGGATTTTCAAAGGGATACAATGTCTTGTCTCAAGAAATCCAGTCTACTTCTAAGTCAGAAGAGGAAGAGCCATTATTGTTTAGAAATAGTATTGCCTTTATGACAGATAATACAGCTAACTGTTCAAGTCCTTACAGGATTTTTAAATATGAAATTAAATTTTCATAAAAGGAAATGCCAGTGAGAACATATAATTCTATCTTCTTACAGAGTAGGCCCTGAAAGGATGTTAAACATATTCAGCTGTTTCTGAGCCACGGCCATTTTTTGGCCATCTGTTGACACAGTTGGGAAAAGGAACTTGAAAATTCTATGTTCCTTTCCACATCTTGCAGTAACATATGACTTGTGGTAGGAAGAATGGAGCCTGGGAAACTGGAAAACTGTATGGCTTGGGTTCTACTTACCTTCCCTGACTCAGGTGCTGAGAAAATAAGACAGACATACGGATACCCTGAGAGTTAACAGATTCGAGTCAGTCTTTGGATGCAGCAGTTGTGAAAAAAAAAAAAATGTGGTTATTGGTGTCCAGCATGGCTGAGCTTGCAACCTTACTATACTATCTAGCAGTTGTCTGACCTTGAAAATGAATGCAATTTCAGTTCTATCATCTCTGAAAGTGGGTTAGTAAGGGTAGCTTCACTTACTTTTTCCATGAAGACTGAATTAGATTTTTATTACCTCACCCCAGTCTAAATGTTTCAAGTTAACCAGACTAATTTAATTTTATAGTCAGTGAGAAAATATTTAATGGCCTTTTAGAGGTATCTCTGTATTTTGGGAGAAAAACCTCCCAAATTCTCAGATAATACTAATAGTACTATTTATTCTGCATCAGCCACTCTGCTATTTCATATGCAGCCAGTCATTGCTTCACCACATCTCCATAAAGTAGTTATTATTCTTATTTTAAAGGGAAAAACTGAGGTTTAGTAAAATGGTGCCAAATATAATTGGTGAGTTGTCAGAGCTGAATTTTTCCCAGGTGTGGCTGTGTCCATGAGTTTTGTCGGGGGGAAAACGAGGTAGCACCACCAACTCATTCCTCATCATCATCTTTGATGTAAACTTCCAGTAGGTTCTACTTTATCCTGGTCAATAAATTTTTAACTAGAGCAACAGGGAAACCTTGACTAAGCAATCGTTTAAGTCACATAGTCTTTTCAATTCTTAAAAACTTTAAGATTTCAACTCTCCAAATTTACATGTGGAATAAATTTAAAAAAAAAAAAACTGAAAAGGGATTTCAGTTATCATCTCAACACTGGGCATGAATTCTAAGTGACAATGGGAAATTTCATTAAACTCAGATGATTTAAAATGAAATTAACAATATCTATCTACCGAGATGACATGAATATGAAATAACATATATGTAATGCCCTTGCTAGTGCAGATTGCAAAAGCTCATAAGGAATTAGTATTAACATGTACACTACAGGGACCAAAGGTCCTTATAGGAAAGGATGAGGGCTAGTGTTTATCCTGAAAAGGCAGTGCTAAGTGGGTTGATGCGGTGATTATATTAGTTTTTTAGGACTTCTACAACATACTATAGCAGTTTGGGTAGCCTAAATAACAGAAATCAATTTTCTCATCCATCTAGAGGCCACAAGTCCAAGATCAAGGTGTAAATAGGGTTGTTTTCTTCTTAGCTTGCAGATGATTTCTCCTCCCAATGCCCTCATATGCCTTTCCTCTGAATGTGTTTATGTCCCAGTCTCCTCTTCTTATAAGCACACTGGCTTTATTGGATTAGAACCCACCCTAATGCTTTCATTTGAATTTAGTTACTTCTTTAAATGCCCTATCTTCAAAAAAAAAAAAAAAAAATCAGACACTGAGACACTAGGGGTTAGGATGTCAATACATCATGAGTTTGAGTTGTTCATCCAAAGGTCAAGGATTCATAGCAAAACCAATTAAACAGCCCCTAAACCAAGGAAAGTCTGGTAGACTAAGGGATTTCACATTTTCCCTCAGGTATTTTTCTCTTGAAAGGCTTAGCAGGAGTTCCCCTTTACCATGCACAATACCAATCCCTGTTACTCCAGTAGTTTCTATGGTCCCTAGGAAAACTAAGGCCAGGAGGAAACAGTGGAGTACGTGTCTTAGAGTCTTAGTTGTTGGTCAAGTCACATCCTCATCTTCTCTGCTGTCCAGCTCTGACTGGCACTGTAGGTCCACCTGCCCTGTCCCTGTCAAAGGGCCTCTGGGAACTAGTGTCCCTCTACGCTTTATATTCATATGACAAAGTACTTCAAACTTTCTGGAAATTTTCAAACTTTCAAACTTTCTGTATGCATGTAAAATAATTTTATCCTACATTTTTCTTTTTCTAAATATTAAGCTCCCATTCTCTCTATTTACATTAGTGAATTTCCTAAATATTGGAGACATAATACAATCTAAATATAAAGAATACCAAAATAATTTAGCCCTCCATTATGAATTAAAGAAAATGCCTCTTGAATGCTAATAATACCCAAAACTTTACTTATTCTTTGATTTGCAGAATATTTCAACAGTTTTATTTTCTGATTACAAATAATTATATATTTACTATGCTATAAATTTAGAAAATATAGTATATACATTTAGAAATTATGGTAAAATACAGTTAAAAAAAAAAGTCACTCCTATTTTCTCCAGAGAGAAACATCACTAAAATTGTGCACTGTTCCAGATAGCTTTCCAACATACACATGAAAATTGTTACACTATTAAGGGGAGCACAATTGGCATTGTATCATTGAACAGGATGCTTTTTATGCTAAATAGTATATTATAATCATAAAATTTGGACACTAAAGTTCTCTGTAAGTGTGAGTTTAATAGAAAATTAAGATTTTGTGATATAAATATGATTTCAACATTTCCCTAACATGTCATTAGAAGTCTTCATATGTGTGTTTTTTTTAAATTATTGATATTTATGATCTCTTTTGTTCACAATGCTACATTCATTTTTTAATACTGATATTGTATTTCAATCAATTTTCACATCACACCCTCTGTCAGAGTTCCAGGGTCCTTTGTCACCACGTTTCCCTCTCTTTTCTTCCCTCCCACATACCTAACAAAGTTTTTAATTTATGTATTTTTCTTTCCATTTTATGTGACATATTCCTTCCTGTTGCTCATTTTTCGGCTATGTTAGGTGACATTATATATATCCAACCTAAGGAATGCATATATTAATAGACTTAACAAAATGCCACCATATTTTTTCTTTAAACATTTAATTTGTTTACTGTAGGGTAAACAGTGTAAAGCAAATTCAAGACGATGGAGGCATATTCTTTCCTAAACCAGTTAATAGAAACTCTCTGCCAATCATCAGCATTTTTCACTTCATTCAGTTTGGGGTTGTTATCTCTTGATTGCTTCTTATTGGCCAGTTGATCACCTTCATGCATAGAGGCCTCTTTTCCTCCCCTTTCCTACTACTCATACACACACTCACACACACACACAGGCACACAATCTGGTTAGGCTGATTACCACTTTTGCAATATCTGATGTCTGGCACTATAGCTCCAGCTGGCTGGCTGGCGATGATGACAAAGAGGCAAGCTTCCTGCCAAAGTCAAAGACAAATGTCATTCTTGTAATAAAACTCAATTACAGTCAAATTAATCAAAATAATGTTGTGGTGCATTAGAGAAAATGGAGCAATTTGGAGGAAATCTGTCTAAAGCACTGGAAGAACCATTTACCCACAGAAGCCCAGCGGCCCCAATGGCAGAAAACACAGATCATAGGTCGATTTCATAGCCAGTACACCAGGCCTCACTGCAATCCTAAAAAATATTCTTCTATCCCCCTATGCTATTTTATTTCATTTGATTACTAAAAAAAAGCAAAAAAATAAAAAAGAAGGAAGTTATTAAGCAACCTCACAGCACATTAGACACATATGTCCAGTGTAGACAGATGCTCCTGAGTTTCCTGCGTCAACAAATCTCCCAAACACAACTGAAGACCCGAGACTTTAATGGTGCAAAGAAACTGTGATTTCCATGCCAATCAACCTGTGGCTTATGAAGTGCCCTCCTATTTATGAAGTCCCATTACCTTGTCTTGGCTTCATGCCAAGCAGTAGAAGCAGCTCACTTGGACCTTGTTTTTCATAAGAAATCTTATTTCTCTTAGCTATATGCAGTTTTCTTTTTAGATGTAATAGGAAAGAAAATTTTATAGAGAGGGCAGTCAAGAGGAGTCTACTAAATATGGCACAATTTTACTAATCCCCAGCAGATGTTTAGATTCCAGCCTTGCAGATCCCTCAGCGCTCCTTAACTATTTCCCTGCTGGTGTCAGACTCCTCCTTCTGTCCTGCTTCCTTCTTCTGCAAGGACTTTAATTGCTCTCCTCTGTACATGTGTGCATGCCTGTGTGCAGGTGTGCATGTCCATGTGTGCATGTGAAGCATCTGTCCCCGTGATACACGTTATTACTCCATCAACAGAGGACTCCCCTTAACGACGACACTCTGAAAAACATACAGGCTTCCAATCCCCCCAATACATATGCACAGAAATAGATTGTACATTCATTTTTAATCCAAATGATTAATATTGTACTCTCAGGGCTTTAAGTTTTTCACATACAAAGTGAAACTAATTTATACCTCATATAACTATGGCAGATATTAAGAAAGATAAATTAAAAAATGTACCTAACAGAGGGTTTAAGCCAATGCTGTTACTCCAACAAATCTAAAAAGATTCTTTCCTCTGTATACCTGAATGGTATTGATAAAAAGAAGGAGAGGAATAAGGGTATAAGACTACAGGACATAGAAAGAAAAGTTAAAGAATGATACAATCTATGTGTTAGACATTTTGTAGTATGGTGTGGTTTTTAAAGAATATATTATGAAGAGACAAAACACAGCAACAGAAAAATGGAGCGCATACCTGTCAAACAGTAGAATGATTCATCAGGGAAGGCTTCATGCAGCAAGTTGTGATTTGAGCTAGGGTATGGGGTGAGTCCAGCACATGGAGGTGAAGGATAAGTACATTCATTGTGAGATTTGATTTCAGATATAAGTTCCTTTGCATATGAAATGTTGGGGCTAAGAGAGCAAGCAAAAGTACTCACATCATTATTTCTAGCCACAAGCAGTTGTTTAGCTTGTCTATATTGTGAGCAAATGAGTTTAACATAAGTGGACAAATGCAGGGAAAAAATGCACACAAGTGGGCAATATGAGAACCCACTTCTTATTAAATGAGTGAAATATTGGTACCTGTTCCTCATTGTTTATATCCAAGGTCTAACCTCCTTCTGCATGAAAAAAAGACAAAAATGAGGGCACCTAATTAAATTCATGTGATAGGATAATGAAATAATCAATATATTGGATAGAAAAGCACTTTTTTTTCAAATTTTGAACGTCAATGACTTTCATGTTACTACGGCAATGATTTTTTTCAGGGAGATTATAATGGGTTTTTAAAGACCTGTTGAAGGACACAGCCTTGGAGAGTTTTTTCACTATGTACTGGTCTATCGGCACTCTTGTGTGTATTTTTGGTGTGTGTGTGTGTGTGTGTGTGTGTGTGTGTGTGTGCTGTGTGCAGTATATGTACAATCTATTTAAAGGCAAATATGGTTAAGGCTAATTACACTAGTATTTAAAAACATCAAAAGCATAATCTTGGTATTTTCTCTATCATTTTTGTCTTAGCTGAATAGCAAGTTGTGATACTGTGACTAAATAATGTTTGTTTATTCCTGAAGCCGGAACAGTTTACTTAACTTCCTTTTCAAGTTTGTAGACCAGAATCCCCAAAACTAGTCTGAAAGGGAGCCAATTATTCATGGGTCTTAGGGCAGAACTTCGTTGTCCTGGTGACCCTGAAGATCACAAGCAAGAACAGCTATTAAAAAGTGGAAGCTACTCTAGATTCCTGCACACTGAGCCTGCTTCAGCCCAAGCCAGCCAGTTATGGATGTCTTACTCTCTGCTTAAGCTTGCTGTAACTCCAAGTTGGAGAGACAGATTTAAGAGCTTTGCATCTCATCTCCTTGAGGTGGACTTTGTAACTAAACCTTTTCTTTCCCTAAAAACTCTGTGCTAGAGTATGGGCTTTATGCTCTGGGCAGTGGACCCTTGTCAAGTAGCCACTGCAAGGATAATTCAAGTATTCAAAGTCAAAGAATTAAGAGATTCATTTCATTTGCCTGTTTGTCCACCGAAGGGTACAACTTACCTGTTTGCCTTTCCGTTTCTCATTTCCATTTTCAGAGATGGCATAGCTAGATTGTATCACATCTTCCCTACACCCAGATTTTTTTCTATCTTGCCTGAAATTCATCATGTGGACTCAAAAGTGAAGGATCCTGCCTGGAATAGTAACACCAGTTCTACAGCATCTCTTGGGGTTGTCACTTTATCACTGTGAGCCTTACTAAAATAAATTTTAAATCTGCCTAGAATAGATTTGTAGAGTAATCCATATAGCTATTTTTAAGTGTTCCATTTGGAGATGTTAAGACACTACTACAAGAAAATATTTGTTTATAGAAATAAGTTAATCTAAAAAGCATCTTTAAAGAAGACAATACTGACTGCTTTATATACTCTGAAGAATCTCAAGGTGAAGTAATAAAAAAAATACAACCAAAAATGAGGAAATGGAGATAAAGATATGATAATAAAATTAAATAAGATATGAATTTTTACAAAGTCATTGCATCTGTAGTGGAAGATTAGTTATGTTCTTAGCTATACAGTTAAAAATTTTTCTTTCTTTCCTTTTAATCATATATCAGTGAATTATTTAGGACACATTTCCTAATTCACAAACTATGTCTAGGCTGAATGAATAGCTCTACATGGGGAGTAGAGTAATGAATAATAAATTAATCCATTAGGACTTTTATGTGACAGGTAATTAATGAAAACTTTAAGAAGGTACTAGAATATTTAGCATCATCTTGAAACCAATGACATCTGGATTCACAGATTTCTAAATCTACTTTAACTAAAACAGGTGTAGAGAATAATGATGGACCCCTAAAAATGGGTACCACCTGTTTATCTTTATCAATAAACATTAGAAAATGTGTAGAGTAGCGGATTTCGAAACCTGGTCCTTAGATAGGGAGTCTTACGATCACCTGCAACTTGCTAGAAATATAAATTTTTAGGACTCACCCACACATATTGAATCAGAATGTTTGGATGTGGGATTGAGTAATCTGTGTTTTATATATAATCCTTTTATGACATTCCAGTGTAGATTAAAATGTGAGAATCACTGCTTATAAAGAATAAGATAAAAAGGAGGGAGAGAAAATGAGTGATTCTGTAGTAATAGGATAGAAAAATGGTTAAGAATGCACTCTAAAATAAACTAAATTCAAATTTTATTTCTAGCACTTACAGACCTAGGAATTTCATGCATATTATTTATCTTTTCTTAATTTCAGCTTTCTCACCGGCTCAAAAATTCATAATAAAGAATTAAAATGCACATAGATAAGGTAAGTTTGTACTGATTATTTTATTAATGATCTTTTCTAATGAACAAAATTTGAGCTATAAAAATGCTTATTAAATTTAAATTAACTCTAAAAAATCAATTGATTTACATTTTCCAATTGGTTAAAATTAATTCAGGCTATTGGCACAAAGCTCTGGTATTTATACTTCTGTGCCCACAGTTTGTGAATACACAAGACTAAAGTGAACAGAGCATAAACATGCCACACTCTTTGGAAAATGCTGCTCTACTCGTCTGCAGGAGAATCAAAGCTTTCAAATTTGGCTCCTATGAAACATGAGTGAGTCACAAAGTAGACCAAGGTGATCTGCTGTTAAGATAAAATAACGATGGCCCTTCTCTAAATTGTTAAATGACTGAATATTCAAATATAAATATATAAATAAACTACTCAAGTTCTAGACAGGGGGTCTTCAAATAGAAAGTGCATGCATATAAAATATATTTTTCTGCAATGTATGTATTACTGGTTCATAAAATGATTAACTATATCAATACTTCTGAATAGCACATCCTGAATTACAGACTCTGGGATTAACTGGAAAGTACTTTTCTTAAAGAATATTGATCTCTGGTTGAATACAACAATTTTTTTTTTTATAATCTATTGGTTAATTACAATGTCAACATGAATGTTAAACCTTATTTTTGAAATTATTGGGCTAAAACTCTGTGATCTAAATATCTATTAAAATTAGGGGGATTTAGAATCACACTGACTTTAGAAAACAAACTCATCTTACATTCTAAGAGATATTAGTAATGCTTTATGATCACACATTTCCTACAGCATCCAGTGATGCAAAGTAGTACTTTTAGAGTCAGAAGCATATTTTAGAAAATTGTTACATATTTTCAATGTCAAACTCTCCAGCCAGGAAATGTAGACTTATCAGTGCAGCATTCATATTTCAAATATACATTACAAAAATGTGATAGTGTAAAAATCTTACCACATCTCTAAGAACAAAGTTCTAAAGAGACTTGGGAAACATCAATAATTCATAAATAAAAACAGTATACGTACTAAACATCAGATCTTTTTAAAAGAAAAAATACATTTATTTTAAACTTCTATGCATAGGGAATTTTTTCAGTGAGATCAAATTTGAGAATTTCCAGAATCCATGGCATAATTCCTCAAGGTAAATTAATGCCACATATTTTGTCTTTAATTCTAAAGTATTTGTATATAGCAAAAATAGATTCCATTGACAGCATTTGTTTCTATGTTGAGAACCAGAGAAGCAAATATTCTATTCATTTAATACTGCAAATTAAATACAGTTGTATCAGATTGATAGGAATTTAAAGTAAGACTCTCCTTCTAGATAGCAATTTAAAAAAATCGTCCTAATCATTCAAATATTTGTATTTTGGTCCAAATAGTTCTCCTCTCTAATGATGTTTGTTCAAAATACTTTTGAGCTGTACAAAATTGAATACAATAATTTTTTTTAAATATAGATATTTTATAATTTTGTTCCTTTTTCCAAATGGAAAAAGCAGTTAAATACGATACTTCATTTAGATCAGAGCCAAACTTCTTAATCCATTTTCCTGTCAAAATGTACACCCTGAATACATTCAGATGGAAGTCACCCATAACTCCCAGAATGAGAGCTATGCCCCTTTGAAATTAGTAAGAGCAATTATGTATCCTTCACCTAAAATCTGACAGAATTTTGAATGGCAAGTTGTGAATGTCTGATTTAAGTATGATGCACATGAAGCTGTGTGGCATTCCTCTCATAACTAAAATCCCACCAGTGTTCAGGACTAATACCAGGAATTCAGATTGAGCATATTATTTTAAAACATTTAAAGATGTTGCTCACATTGTTTAATAATAAAGTTAATTATACAGCATTTTATTCTACTTTTGAGGAATTATAAGCTAATATGCATAAAATATAAGAGAACTGAAGGTCATTAAAATGTGACAAAAAGTTGAATTCCTCAAAGATAGCTGCTCCATAGAATCTGTGAATATTACTGTCCATGGCATAGAAACTATACGGATAGCATTCATGGTCCTCACAGTAGAGAGATTATCCAAGTAGGCCTAATCTAGAACTTTCTCAAAGCAGAAGCAGAATAGACACAACAGCAGAAGTATACTGATTGAAGTATGCAAAGAATTTGAAACACCATTGCTGGTTGTAGATAGAGGATCCACATGACAAGAGAGTATTAAGGGATACAGTGAGACTCTGGCTGATAGCAAGGAAACTGGAGCCAAAGTCCTACAGCCACCAGGACCTGAATCTGCAGACCACATGAAAGAATCCAGAAGCAGATTCTCTTCTGGAGCATTGAGATTAACACCCAGGCTATCAGGCACCTTGATTCTGGCCTTGTGAGATCTAAGAAAACAAACCAGCTAAGTTCACCCAGATTTCTGACCTAAAAAGCTACTAGGTAACACATTTGTTTGATGTTGCTGAATTTGTGTTAATTTCTCATAGTATTAATAGAAGTCTAATACTGTAGGTATAGCAGGATAGTGAGATAAAATTAATTTTATTTTCTTCTTTACCCTTTTGACTTCTTCTAAATTTACAATGAGGAAAAACTAAATTTTTAACTTAATTAAATTACATTGGCTTTTCATTGAGGTAAGGATTAGTCTATGAGATCTCTTTACTAGATCAATTGTGATTATTAGCAGATGAGTTTTCTAACTAATTTTTGCACTTTTTTACCTCTGAAAATACAATCCATTTGGTAGAAAATAACCCATCAATGTCTAAATCTCAGTTATTCTTTAATTGTCTCATTTGAATGTCTTCACTATTCTGGGATATAAAAGAGAACTATAATTATAAAGCAAAACCATAAACCTTTAACTTTATTATACAGAGATGTGGATTTACTACGACACATGCCTTGAATGATGTTACGAAGCAGTGTTCCTTAAAAATTAATTTAAATTAAAAAAATATATATATAGTTACCCTGAATGATATACAGTACAAAGTATGTCATCTCAGATTTACCTAGAAGCATGGTTCATAACGCTTAGTTGGTGTGTGATATCACACAGTGTTAATCAAAGCCTGGGCCAGGGATTGGCACGTGCTGAGAGACACTGACTTCTATCATATATAAAATCTCATTCTCTTCTCACTCAATATAGAATAATTACAAATGAAAAGATAAGAAATCCACAAAGTTTATTATAGCGGCTTTTGAATGGGTCATTTGATTCTTCAATCTTATTCCCTGTCATAGCTTCAGAGTTGACTTCATTTTCTTACATTCTACATTTGCAAATAGCATATGTTAAAATCTTAGGATGAAAAGCTAATGAAATTATTTCATAAGAAAAGAGGGAGGCTAACTTATGAGGCAGTAATGTAATTTTCTTCTTATTAATTAAAATTAAGAGGTCTACCAGGGCAGGAAAACATAAACTATAATTGATGAATTGCTGGGTGTTCATTGCAAACAAGCCTGAGAATTAAAAGGACCAGGGAGACCTAGTCATAGGGGCCCCATATTTGTTGTGAATTTTATGTCCAGGATCCTACCAGGTTTTCACAATGAACATTGTATAAGAATCCCTTGGTACTTCCAGCAGAGGCAAATAAAATGGTTTTTTGAAACATGCCCGGGCATCCTCTTCTTTCACACAGCCTGTTCTTAAAGGAAATTATTTTATGAGACCCTAGCCAGCCTGGAGGTAGGGAATTACCCAACAATGGCTCCCTCTAATGTTTCCATTCCACTTAAAGGAGGGGGCAGAACCTGGCAAGCACTTGTAAGGCTTAATATTTCAAGAGACACACATGGACTAAAAGACTGAGAACTAATCATGGGATTATAGAAATCTTTCCCTCCTCCCCAACTGAACACCAAACCAATAGGACTCTGTATAACAGGGAGACAAAACCAAGAACACCAGAGGAAATTATAGCCCCTGACACGTATACATACAGCAAATAGAACAGTGTTCTACGAAAGAGACCACAGATTAGTTCTAAATCTATTTTATAAACTCCATGGAAACCACTTAAAGTATAAATACAACTGATCTGCTAAGTGAGAGAAACAATTATCAGTTATAACTGTTTAATAGCCCCACATTAAAATCAGAGATAGCAGAAAAAAAAAAAGACAAGGGAAGAAATATTTTAAAAAGCAAAAAACTGATCAATAATTAATATAATAACCACTGTTTTTGAGCTAATACAGTTAGGTATTGACAAAAATCATACATACATATGTTTGAGTTATATAATGTGTTGCTTTGATATATGTATACAATATGAAATGACTAACACAATCAGCTAACATCTATCACATCACATAGTTACTTTTTCTTTAGAGGCTGTGGAGAAAAGATTCAAGACCTATTCTCTTAGCAAAGTTTAAGTGTATAATACAGTATTATTATTTCCACTATATTATACATTAAAACTCTAGAATTTAATCAAATCACATAATTGAAACATTGTGTACTCTTTAACCAACATTCCCTATTGTCTCTTCCTTGCCCTTCGTCCCCAGGCCCAGGAAACTACTGTTCAACTCTCTACTTCAAGAGTTTTACTCTTACTAGTTTCTATATGCAAGTGGGATCCTACATTATTTGTCTTTTAGGAGAAACATATAATTTAATTATGCATATATCTATATCTACATATAAAACACATTGAGTAAATCATTGATAACCTTTCAAAAGAGAGTGTACCAGGCCCAAATGCACTTACTGACCAATTTTACACAACATTTAAGGATAAAAACCAATTGACGTCACTTTAAGGAAGAAATATCAAATCTCACAATAACTCCTAAAAATAAGTAAATGGAATATTTTTACAGTTCTTTTGAGGTTAGTATTACTCTATCATCAAAATCAACGAATTACAAAAAACCAGAACAAAAAACAACACACCCCAAAATTAAAAAAAAAAACTCTAGACCAACATTCCATTACTAGAAATGCAAAGATTCTTGACACAATATTAGCAAATCAAATCCAACAATGTATTAAAATAATTATTATCGCAATCAAGTGAGATTTTTTTTTTTAGATCTGCAAGATTGGTTCAACATTCAAAAATCAGTTCATATAATCTACTACATCAAAAGACTAAAAAAGAAAAATCTTATGCTTATAGAATTAGATTCAGAGAAAGTATGTGTCAAAATGCAATACTCATTTTTGAGAAAAATATTTCTGGGTTCTCAAGTCTCTTTCATTGGTCTATTTACCTACCCTTTCCCTAATACCATACATTGTGATTACATTAGATGTATAGTAAGTCTTAAAGTCAGGCAGTGTCAGGGATCTTGAACAATTGCATTGCCTACTATTTACCTAAACGGGTTGGAAATTATGCCCATATGAAATGGTAGCTCATACATGGATGTTTATAGCAGTTTTATTTAGAATTGCCAAAATGTAGATGTAACCAAGATGCTCTTTAGTAGATGAACAGATAAATGAACTGTGGCACATCCATACAATGGAATATTATTTAGTGCTAAGAAGAAATGAGTTATTAAGCCATGATAGACATGAAAGAAAATTAAGTGCATTTACTAAGTGAAGAAGCCAATCCGATAAAGCTACAAGCTGTATGAGTTCAACTATATTGACATTCTGGAAAAGACAAAGAGACAATGACAGTAAAAAAGGATCCGTGGTTGCCTTGTGTCCAGGGGCAGGGAAAGTGGAATGAATAGGGTGAAACGCAAGGGAATTTTAGGACTGTGAAACCATTTTGTGTGATTAGATGCATCAGTCAAACATACAGAATGCACAAGCAGAAAATGAGTTCTAATATGAACTATGGACATCAATTAGTAATAGTGTTTTAATGCTAACTCATAAATTGGAACAGAAGCATGATAACGATGAGGGAAATTGGTAGGTGGTAAGGGAGTATATGAGTACTTTCTGTTGTCTTTCTAGAAACCTAAATCTTCTCAAAAGTAAAAATATATGAATTTCAAATAAATCAAATGGGTTATGTCCTTTCCTCTCAATATAACATTTGTATCAGACCCAGTTCCAGGTGTATAGAGAAACTTAGCAACTCTTCTGCCTTTAAGTTGTAACTAGTTTATTTTATCCAGTTATTTTATGTGGGTTCATTCCAAGTAGAAAACTATTATTTTTATAATTTAAGATGAATAATAAATAAACATGTCACCTAACAAAACCTCTCCCTTGACTCTTTTTCAGAAACAACTTCTATTATAGCACCAGCTTTTGCTTTCTCTTACGTTTAGATTTGAACATCAAACATTGGCTTTCAAAGATGAAACTGTGGATCATTATAATTATATTAAAATACAAAGTCAGTAATTACAGTAAATGTGGAGACTGGAGTTTCTGACTGAACTACAGTTAGAGTTTAACACCTATATTGCCTCAGTTTTCTGCCATTTCATCAAAGAAAGTTTAAGTGATATTTCCAGATGTCTAGTTTTGGGACCTTTGCCTTTGCAATGGTACAAATGAGGACAGTATTTCTAGAGCATATATATAAGGAAACAGCTTTACTCATGATATAAAATGACATGCTTAGAAAGGATGAGCTGTTTTTTTTTATTTGGGTCAGCTAGGTAAATATTACTTATTCCGTCTCTCAAGAAAGTAGGTATCTATCACTCAGATCCCATCATGTTAGTCCCCCGGAGTAGGATAATGCCCATTAAACTTCTAGGAAAAAATTGCATCAATTTTTTTTATTTGCTTCACTTACCACAAATAAGATATACTCACATTAAAACATAGAACACTTAGGAAATCAGAGAACAATGTTTCACTTACAAATAAAAAAATGTAATAAGATATTTTACAAGTGCCCAATTCTGACTTTAGACCCCCAAAACTAATATCACATATCAAACTGCATGACTGCTTGCCCTCTACTTTCTACCATTCACCTCAAGCTATCAACTTTTAACCGTGTTTTCCCCTTCCATATGGCAAATTGACTTGGTTAACTAACACCCCTATTTTTTCCTTAAGGAAGGACTTCAGAACTGTGGTAAAATGTGATTGCTTTCCGAGAGTTCTGAAGACCAACTTGATTTCTGGAAGGAGGAATGAACTTTATACACATCTAAATGTCCAAGATGTGCTGGTTGATAGGAAGGATGATACTTTGGTGTATCTCAGTACCTCTCCACTTGCTCACTTACTTTATGAACTAGCTTTGTCCATGGACAATCAGGAGGATCAAGCTAGAACATAATACTGATTATTAATATACCCCAGCAACTGTAATGGTGTCTTTGTGTGCAATCTCATGTATTTCTTTAAACAACCTTATTATGTAGGCACACAGTTTTTCATTTGGAAGTGATATAAAGGCTTGAAAATTTTTTTAAAAATCTACAATAGGATGCAATAGAAACTGGATCTGAACTTAATTTTACAGGTATTCAAAGTTCAGACTCTGCTGGCAAACACCCCCAAAACTCAACAAATATAATAAACATAAGAATAATCTTCACGCATGTATACCTTAAACCTGTATAATTCAATGTTCCCTCAATAAAATTAATTAAATGAATAAAATTTAAAAGTTTAAAAAATCTTCACAAATAATATAAAAGGTGTGTCAACCTTTAATAGTGAATGTTAGAGTTCCCCTGAAATTAGCTGAATTTTCCTATGTTGTGATAGGAAGAATATTCTATCCCCTAATATTTGAGAATAGTTTTAAGTAAGCATGAAATACATAGCATAAGAGCAAGAATGAAGGCACAAAATCATCACCCCAAATCTCACTGTTGGTCCAGCAAGTTAGAAAAGTCTACAGATTAGAGAGCACATGTCAAGAATTGTTAGCAAACAGAGAACTAGACACTGAATTCCTAGTTAGGAACAAATACCAAGAAAAAGTATTGCAAATATAAGATCAGTTACCATCTTTTACTTTTAAAAATATATGACTTATAGTAGCAGATAGGGTGGAGGACTGTTAAGGATTAAGACAAAGAAAAATGAGTATCTTGTAGATTCAACGAACATGATTAAATGTTCAATGCTGACGAGAATGCAGTAAAATCAGGATTAAAATAGATTCCAGTGAAGGTAATTATAAATCTTTCAGAAAACAATTTGATTAAATGCATTAAAAGAATCACAATATCTATGACATTTGACTAATACTCTTTTGTAAAAAATAAATCTCTAATCAAAGAACAAAGACACGAAAAAAGTTCTGTCTGAAAAATATTTATTTCAGTATGTTTGATAATCATAAATTAGAAATCTAACATATTTAAATAAAATCATAGTGCTAACTATTAAGCCTAGGAACAAATCCAGAAAAGCAATGATAATATAATTTTAACTGAAGTTTTAGACACTAATTTATTTATAATTCAAATATTATCATTATATAACAATACACAGTCAAATAAGATTATAAGAATGAACAATTCAATTATATGAAATTCTACGAAAGAATTGTAAGTAAATGTCAAAGGCACTTAACAAGTGGTCACATCCTGTTATCTGTCCTGGGAATAAAGAAAATAGGTCATCCTCATGTCATCAAGTTAAATGAATTTATATTAGATAACTCACAACCAATTCAATCACGCACTGCAAAGATGGCAGGTATCTGAGGAGACCTACATATGACCTTTTTTAAAGAAGAATTTTAAGCTAATACACTGACAGCATTTACATGTCCTAAATTGGATAATAGTGGGCTTTTAAAGGAGTTGATAGGGAATCTCTATTTGAACCAGTGGAGTATTACTTCACTATAGATCAATAACTTTTGAAGCAGCTGTCAAAGGAAGACTTTCTCTCAAAGAATGCCCTTTATCTGTCAGCATTCAACCAGTATGGATGCTGGCAAATAAAGGGCAGTGTTTCTGCAAAAGCAGGATTGAATCTAACACTATTACAAGGCACCAGGGAAATGGCAAGATACCACCATGGTAGTTATAGGAAGAAGTTGCTTCACCCAAATACAGAATAGGTGTGAGAACTGACTTCTACCCCAGAAGTTTTGTTAAATACAAGAAGGAAAAAAATAAGTAAAATTTTTGTATATCTATAGTTTCTCAAGTAGTTGGACTACTGAACTGTTAATAAGAGTATCTAAAGAGCAATTATTTATTAACTTCTCATCAGTAGACGGAGAGACATGAACATGTACCCTGTGAATGTAGAATGGATTCACATTCCCTTTTCCAGCAGGCATCAAGAGAACTAAGTTAATGATGGGCATAAAAAAGGATAATATAATAAACAATTATATAACTTTGGCACTTCAAAAGACTTGAGGATTCTTTTTTCCTGAAAATTTAAAAACTGCATTCTGTTCTGGAATTTAATATTTATTGCTTGCATAATTAAATTAAAAATGTAAACCACAAATTATTAAGTCAATGTATTTAAATAGATCCATGGACTGTCCCTCCAAAAAATAAGTGTATCACTACAGTTTTAATTTTCCCATTTCTAACTTTAGCTTTCCTCCCTGCCTTCATCTAGTTTTTGTCCAAATTTTTCTTTGAAATAATTAAATTTAAATGTGTTTTTAAAAACCTTATACAGTGAGCTGTATAAGTGAGTGTCTACCACCTGAATTCTACAATTCACATTTTGCTATATATGTTTTATATATATATACACATACAAATAAATATATATCACATATCTTAGATATTATGTCATATAATATGCAATTATATGACTAATCATATAATATACTTCCAATTTCATCATAATTTTATTTTAATGCATTTCAAAGTAAGCTGGAAATATTAGATATTTTACTCAGACACTCAGAGTTTGTATAATCAACTATAGCTTTATTTACTTGCACTTTTCCACGTAAAACTTAACCTGCAGTAAAATACATTTATCTTAAGTAGTAACAAAACTTATTTTGGTTTATTTTTGCTTCTTTATAATTTTTCTAAAGTTTAATTTTATACTTAAAGGATATTTTCTCTCTTATTTGTATTATACTTCACTATTAAAGATGTTTGCTAACACACTATCCTTTTTTTCCTGTCAGAATTTTCATATCCTTGATATTCGTTAGTCTTATTAGCAATTTAACATTGTCTGGGTTTATTTTCATTTCTATCACCATCATTCTTGTAAAATCTAACTTTAGTCTTGCATTAAAAAATCGATAGCTAGTATCATTATAATCATTATTTTCTCTTTCATATCTTATTTAGCTCAATTTTTTTTTCAAACATCATTTTTTTTTTTTTTCAGAGAAAGGCAGGAATGAAGCCAGGCAAGCAGCAGGCAGGAACAAAGAGAGAGGAGGAAGCAAGCATTTATTTAATTGCTCCTTTTAATTGTTCCCCACAGTCCAGGGGTGTGAACTGGGATCATTGGGCTGTATGTTGACTGCTTCCCAGACATTAGTTAACACCTGAGCTACCACGGTGTACCTCATTTGTTCTTTATATGCATATATCTGTAAATATTAAGTCTACTGCCTTTGTAGCTAATGTGCTTTTTCTTGATTTGTACTTCAATATTCTCAGAGATAACAATTCCATCATTTATCTTCTCTCTTCAAAATTCCGACAGCTCCCTGGTCCCCTTTCTGCTGATGACCTTGCTGATTCCATCACTTAGAACAGAATAATTTAAGAATGATTTCATCTTTCCACCACCATTTCTTCCACCCTTTCCTTAACTTAAATGCATCTCTATCTACTTACTTTACTTAGCATCATATTAAAATGAACAAACTTTGTGTTCCTTCTGAAGCCCAGACATCCCCCTTTTCCTCTTACATGTTACATCTATGCATGTATGGCTCTTTCTCCTCCAGCCACTACCCTTTTTCTCAATTATCCTCAGAAAAATTCCTCAGCAAACTGTAATAGATTCCCTGACATACTTACTACCCTGTAATTTTCTTTTTAGCATTTCCAACTGGACTTTCATATTCACCAGTTCACTATAATAACTTTCATCAAAGCTATTAAAGACAATATTTGCCAAAATAAATGGTCATCTATCTATTTTTATTTTTCTCAGCAGCACTTGATATAGATGACCACTCCATCCATTTGTCCATTCTGCCAGCAGGCAGTCAGCCAGCCCATATTGTCACCATCTTGTCTTGGCTTTTGTGACACTGCATTTGCCAGGTCTTCCTCCTACTTAATTGATCATAACTTCTGATTCCAAGGAAGAATTTCTTTTCTCTACCAAATTTCTAAATGTGTGACCCTGAGATAGGAGATATTTAGAGAACCAAGTAATTTAGAAGTAGCATTCCTATTCATAGACACAGCCTAGGAGAACTTACTGCACTTCTCCTCCTTTTATAGTTTATCAGTTTTCCTTTTCTATGAACACTCCTTTGTGCAAAAAAGAGACAAGCATAATTCCACAAAACTGCCTCATATTACACTTAGTTTGATTGCTCAACTGCAGAAATTTATATCCATATTCTCCACAGAGATCTGTATAGCTTTGTCTATGTGAAAGAGAAATAATTGAGATGTCTGTTAACTATCCTAGTACAAGGGCAGTTTTCAAAATAAGATCTCTAATTTTGAATAAAATTTCAAGAAATATATAGTCAAGGTGCTCAAGCCTGTCTATCACAACGATGAATTCAAATAATTTCCCATCTTAGTGACTCAGACCATGGTACTAACACAGCATGACTCTTGGAGATTCTCATTTGCAAGCCTAAAAAGATTACAAACCACATCTTATCATCAAGACACCTGCAGTATAAAGTGCATTTTAAGGTCACTGCCAGAGATTAAAGCAAGTAGCTTTAAGAGCACATAAAAAAAGAGATAGAAAAAGAATAGTTTATTAACAAAGTACATGAAAAAGGCAACAAAAGTTATACAATTTTACAAAGAAAACTGTTCCCACTTCTAACTCTCTCAGAAACTCAGACTTAATTTGTGAATATTCAAATATATAGTTATATTATAGATACATATATTTTATGAATTATGGATTATGAATTATCCATTATCACTGCAAACACAATATTCCCAGAGCAAAATAATTATTCTCCCCATGTGCCAATTTTCCCACATTTGGCAATGGTCACCAAAATCATACCAGTCTCTCTCTAGTCCCAACAATCACAGAAAGCGTTTGACTTCATTTTCCTCTAGAACCAAGCAGTCTTCAGGTCCCTCGGTCATTACTATGTTTATCTCAGAGTTGAAACTTCCATCACTTGCTCTGAAACTCTGAAACTCTTATCATCCTCACCTAATTTGATGGCACCTCTTTTTCTGTCTACATTCAATGAAAGTTTTCCTTGAGATTTGGGTAGAGCCTTTTCTTTGTACTCTATTGTATTGCAGGATGATTCCATCTATTTTATGGTTTTCATGAATCATTGATACATAAAATGATAGCACCAGGAAAGATTATATATCCTGTTGGATATTTCCCTCTTATTGCTCCAACTAAACATGGACCAAATAGAACACATTATCTCCCCACCAAAACCTGTTCTTCTTAGTATCCTAGATGAAACGAACATCCTCTCAGTGGTCCAAGATCTGTATGCGGCCTCTGCCCTTTTCCTTTTTCAGCAGCCACGTATTGATTCATGAAATAACTAGTTTATAAATCCAGTCTTTTATTTACTTCCTGCCATCACCTCCTGTCACTCACCATCACCCTCATTTAACAGCTGTTTTTTTTTTTTGTTTTTTTTTGTTTTTTTAATGCTCATTATGACACTAACAAAACCTAAAGGACAAGGAGAGACTGGGTGAAGGGATGGTGGAAAACCTTGTACTTGGTAGATCCTGTCAAGAGATTTTCAAAGCTGACTCAGTTTTTCTGTAAGAACTTTATTATGTCCTTGGAAGGTATCTGAACTGAGCCCACTCACTTGGACTGTTCTCCTATTATACAGAAATTGTCTCATCCTCAGCTGCTTTCCCTGACTTTCTCAAAACTTCCTTTGGCATTCATTTATTAGCATTTTATGGCTATTATTCCATTAAATTAGCAAACTGTTTCTTGAACATGTTTTCTTTTTAAATTATTATAGGCTGTTAAGTCTAGCCTGAGTTTTATTTCTAGCATGAGATTTGAACTTTTGATCTATATTCAGAAATGTTGTATGAAGTGACTTTTATACTTAGAAACAGCCCTGAGTCCTGATGCCAGCGTCTGAATTAACCTTTTTAAGACAGAATTCATATGGCACCTAACCACATGGGATAAATATCAAGTTAGCATATTCAGACAGTGGTCCTGTTGAAGTCCCTCTTGCTGGTCTCAATGAGAAAGGATAGGTGACCACTCTCTACATAGTTGGTTTTCATATATCAAAACATCTTCATTCATAAATCTCCCCTTTAAAGTTAATTTCCATTCCATTTAAATGTAAACTTAATGCATTCTATATAGATGTTGATTTACATTGATGTGCATCTTAAATCTACATAATCTTATGATATAATGGTCCTTCAATACAATTTAATATAGAAATAAATGCTAGAAATGCACAAGGGGTTTTAAGAGTCATGGGAAAGCTCTCCATTATTTTTTCTAAAGCTTTACATTTGATCTAATACATCACTTGGAAATGTAACTACTATAAACTTAAATTTATCTTCCTCTTATATTACACTTGTTGTATATTGGCATTGCCATTCCTTCCTAAATCTAACCTTTTTCTTTTCTATATTTTACTTATACCTCCATCATACACACACACACACACACACACACACACACACACACACACACACACACAAAGTACTTACATATTAAATTCCAATCATTTCCTTAAAGTGTTTAAAATTCAGGAAAGATTCTTCTCATCTCTTTAAGATTCTAAACTCAATGCCAGAAATTCTTTTTATTATAGCATATAGGGGGATTTATCTTAGAGATGCAAGGATACCTCAACATTTGCAAATCTTTTAATGCAATATATCACATAAACTAAAGGAAGGAGAAAAATTAAATAAGCATATTAATAGATGCAGAGAAAACATTTGACCTGACTCAGCATCAGTTTTATGATTTCAGAAAAGGCTCTACATAAAATAGGGATAGACGGAACATTCCTTAACATCATAAAGTTCGTGTATTAGAAGCCCACAGCAAACATGATACTGAATGGTAAAAAATAGAAAGCGTATCCTCTAAAAACAGGAATAAAATGGGTGTCCACTCTCACCACTATAATTTAACATAGTTGGAGTTCTTAGCCAGAACAATAAGATAAGTAGAAATTTAAAAGTATCAAAATTGGAAACATGAAGTAAAACTATCACTATTTGCAGATGACATTATCAATCGCATACATAGAAAACCTGAAAGACTCCACCAAAAAAACAAGTAGAACAAATAAATTAGTACACTAAAGTGGCAGGTTATAAAATTAACATACAAAATATGTGTTGCATTTTATATGCAAACAGTGGGATAGAAGAGAATGAAATTAAGTAACTAATCCCATTTATAATCGAAACAAAAAAATTAAATGCATTGGCATATACTCAACAAGGAGGTGAAAATCCTCTACAATGAAACAGACAAGATGTTGTTAAAAGAAGTAGAGGAAGATATAAAGAGATGGAAAGATATTCCTTCTTAAAGGTTGTGAAAAGCTAACATAGTTAAAATGGCCATCTTACCTAAAGTCATACACAGGTTTAATGCAATCCCCATCAAATTCCATTCGCATTTTCAAGGAAAGAGAACAAAAAAATTAAATTTGTGTGGAAACATGAAAGACTTCAAATAGCCTAAGTAATCATGAGAAAAGAATAATAAAAGTGGAGTTATCATTACACTCACAAATTTTGAACAACACTATAAAGTGATAGTGATCAAAACTACATGATACTGGAATAAAAACAAGACACACAGGTGTACCCTAAGGGAGCAGCATTAGCTTAAATTCCCTCTATAGGGGTAAGTCACATCCTTGGGTTTGAGTCCCAGGTCTGGAGAGAAATAACCAGTGTAAATAACTAAATGAAAACACAATGAGAATGCTTCTTCCTCCTCTCTCTTCCTGTCTGCCTATTTGCCTTCATTCCTGACTTCACCTTTCCTTTAAAAAAAGAAAAAATAGACTTCCAGATCAGTGGAATAGAATCAAATCACTATAATTAGACTCACATATATGATTAATTAATTTATGAAAAAAGGGTTAAAAGCATACAATGGAGAAAGGACAGTCTTCAGCAAACAGTGTTTAGAACTGAATCTAGAACCACTTTCTTTCTAATGCAGTACACAAAATTTAGTTCAAAATAGATTAAAGATACAAATATTAGGCCATAAATCATAAAGCATTTAGAAGAAAACATAGGCAATATGGACTTAGGTCTTTGGGGATTCAACTCCAGCAGCAAGATAAACAAAACCAAAATAAGCAAATGGGACTACATCAAACTAAAGAGCTTCTGCACAGCCAAAGAAAGTATTGCCAATGAAGTCATTCCAATGACTTGGAGAAGATCTATTCATATCATAAGACAAGGCCTTAATATCAAAAATATATTAAAAAAACTCATAAAGTTCGACAACAGAAAACAATGAATCAAAAAATGGGCAAAATTTTTGAATAGACATTTTGCCAGAGCAGATACCCAGATGGCCCATAGACACACAAAAAGATACACCTCCTTGCTTGTTATTACTGAAATGCAAATCAAAACAACAATGAGGTATCACCTCCCACCTGTAAGAATGGTTACTATTAAAAAGACTGGAAACAACAAATGTTGATAAGGATGTGTACACAAGGAATTATTTTACAGTGTTGGTGGGGATATAAATTGGAGCAACATTTATGGAAAGCAGTATGCAAATTCCACAAAGAAACTTGGAATGTAAATTCTACACAATTTATCATGTCACTTCTGGGTACTTACCCAAAAAACACTAATTTTACAGAAATACATGCAAGCTTCTCACAATATCATATACAACAGTCAAGAATTAGAAACTACCTTAAATGTCCATTGTCAGATGAATGGATAAAGAACATGTGATACATATAACATATTAATATATAAATGTATAAAACAGAACATTACACAGTCCAAAAAAGGAAATCCTGTCATGTGGGACAACATGGATTGAACTAAGGGGATTATTCTAAGTGAAATAACTTAGAAGGAGAAAGATGAATACTGAATGATCTCACTCATATCTTGAATGTGGGAGAAACAAAGCAAAAGAACTGACAAAACAGAAAAATAACACTTGGCTATTGATAAGAGAACTGAGGTTACCAGAAAGGAAGGGGTTGGGGCAGGAGTGGTGGAGGTAATCAAAAGGATGGTAGTGGAAGACTACTGGTAATTTGGTTTTGGGTGTGGTGTTATAATATATTGGATGAATAGTGAATCTGCACATTTATAAACTTAGGTACTAAGTTTAATGACTCAAAAGTTACCTGAATAAAAATTAAAGAACAAACAAAAAATTAATGTAGTCGAGAGAGAAAGAAAATAAAGCACAGTAACAAAGTCAGAGCCAAAAATGTTGAAAGACAATATTGTGCTGGTGTTAGAGATAATCTAAACAAACAAATAAACAAGACATGGGAGGAAAGAATATGAGGATATGAGGAAGTGCATAGTATAAATCACCAGTAAAAGCAATATAAAGCCTTCTTCAGGAATCTGATAGATAATTAAAGGGAGCAAAAACATCATGGAAACTAAGGAATTTTAAATCATCAAATATACTTGTATTTTGACTTTTGCAAAAGCATTGGTGTTGACTTCTTAAGACAAAACACAGATCAGATACTCAATGTAATAACCTTCCCTTTGTTCTCTGTCTTATTTATTTATGGAGACTGGGAGGAGGATATGTGGGTTGCATTTCTCTTTAACAAATTATAGTCAAACTCCTCAAATTTGTGGTCTGAAGTTGAGTAAACTATTCACTTGATATCTCCACCAAGACTGCTGCATTCATTTTCTTCAGGGTTGGAATTTTTCCTCTAGCCAAGATTTTTTCACCCAAAATAAGCCCAGCAGGCATGAAGCAGCCAAACTCTCTCCTCCCACAATTAAGAATAGTGAGAATGGCCACTCTGCAGCCACTAAGGCCACCTAAAAGACTAACTGACCTTAATCCTCATCTTTCTGTTCATTATTACCTGCCAGGACCCAACTGCCTAGCTGCCTAATAGTGAATTTCCCCCAAAAGAAAATCAAGGTTCACTAGTTATCCATTTCCAATTCTACTCTGGTTCAGTTTTCTCTGGTTTCAAGCTCTGAGGTGGAGGTCAACAGTCATGTGTGTGTGGCTCCTGGGGCTGCTGCAATTAGCTTCTTACTGATTTATGGGATTCTTTGGGAAATAGCAACAGGCTCCTTTTGCAGTCAAGCAAACCACAAATACTCTGTAATGAGTAGGCTTACTACACATAGGTGCTCTCGTCTATGATCAATTATTTCAGTTTAAAGCTCTCTTCATAGTGAAAGGATAATTTTCTTTCCCTAGAACAGCTATCTATAGCCTCAGGAGCCATGAAAAATAAATTATTTCTTTCATCTTTTTCAAGGATGCTATCCATTATACCATGGTGGAAGTCAAAGGAACTTTATTAAGTGGTAACCCAAAGAAGATGGGGTAAGAAAGTAGTCCCACACTTGGGTCCTAGAGTTATGAGAGTCATAGTAGATAAATTGTACTTTTATAAGATCCAGGAACTGAGCATGGGGTTATCATTAGGATCCAGTCATTTAGCTGAAAGTAGAAAATTCTTGGAGAAGCAAAGACTGTATTTGTTCAATTCTAAGCCACACCCCAATTTCTCAAGAGGTTTTTGTGAAAAAAATTAAAAAAATAAGATTTATTTATACAGTCACTTTCAAATGTAAGCCACACCCATTTTCCAGGAACATTAAATGCACCCCCCCCACCACCAAAGCACACCTTAGAATCAAATTAATATGATATTTGGAAAAATTTAATGTTTCCCAAATCTGTCCATATTGTGTATGCCTAGATCTCACCTAGTTTAATCACAGCATTTGGGATCCTAGGAGGAACAGAAATCCAAGCATAAAGAGAAGGGAAGAAAGCAGAAATGAGACAGTGAATACTTGTATCAGAGTTGCTAGGAAAGCAATCAGAAAACATGTCTATAGGGAACCACTAATGCACTAATGGTATAAATGATTGCCCGATGACCTGTGCTTTGAAAATGTGGTAGAAGTGCTCTAGAAACTCTGCCTCTTGATCTTGATTCATGTGCATATTCTTGTCTGGTATTTCATTTAATTTTTCCTTTATCCAGATCCTATCTCTCTGAGGAAGGTTTGTCTCTTTAAATTGACCTAGTGAGAGAACATAACCTTGATGGAAAAAAAAAAAGTGTGATTATTTATCAAAGGTAATCCAGACCTTTCACTTTATTATTAATAGATAATATGAACTGTATCATCTGCTCTCATAGATATCTGGTTCTTTCTTTTTGACCTTGTATTTTGATAAATCTATTGCTAGATCTGCTCTCCATTCACCTGCATTCCAAATCTTCTTAACCAATATTTTGTCTTTTAGCTTTTTTTCTACAGAGAGAAGACATGACTTGTGCTGGGAAACCTTGATATGCAAAATTGAATCAATCTGTATCCTCAGTCTAAGCCTTGAGATTAGATATTGTATATTAGGCACTACCAAAAATTTAACACTAAGCATATATCTCCTTAAAATGTTGCTCTTATGCACCACACCCAATTCCAGGCAGAGTTTTATTATCACCTCAAGGGCAGGAGTTATGACATTTCTGGGAAATGATCACATCTTATACCTCTGAACACAAGAACAAGCAGACAATCACATCCAATCAAACTTCTATTGTTGCTATTAGTAATTATGTATTCCCAGAGCCTATTCTACTCAAGAAACATTTGGAACCATTTATGAACTACGTGATACTGTTGCTGATGATGAAGATGACTATGATTATATATCCATATTTCTAAGGACCACTCTTTCTTCCAAGCTTTGACGAGTTTGGGACAATTAATGTACCAAAAATCTTCAAATTCTATGCCTCCCTTTAATGTGCTCAATTACATAATTTTATCTTGAAATGGTGTTATTTATTTTATTGAAAAAAACAGAAAATCATATAAAATGTATATACCTCTGTGAATATCATAGCTACGAAGGGAGGCAGGGCAGTGTCAATATCCAGAGCTTAGTTTCTGGAGTCAGACTTCCTGTACTTGTATTCTGCTTCCACATATCCCCTACTTTATAATCCATAATATTATCTTTCAGCTTCATCTTCTATAAAATGGGATGAAACAGTGAAAATCTCAGAGGGATGTGAAAATTAAGTAAATTAATCTATGAAAATATTCTGATAGATACATGGCATCTATTTTTGCTCGTTATAAGTATGGCAAGCAATAGCATAACATATGTGAACTATGAAAAAGTTAACTGTGAACAATAGAAATAACTAAATATTTGTAGTAGATGTGTCCAATGACTTAGTTTAAAATTTTAAAAGTAAAATAGTGTTTTATGAGAGATCCTTTTACCTCTAGTAACTATAAGACTTATTATTGGATAATACCTTTCTGTACTGATGAACACAAAGAATGTATTAATATGATACTTTTTAGATTGTTTATAGCTCAGTGTTAAAATTGGCTAGGCTAGACACAGGCTATCATGAATTTATGCAGAAAAGGTGTTATAGTCTAACTTTTCTTATATTCAAAAACTAATAAAATACAGGCACACTTGTTACAAGTATCCACATTCATCTTGAAGAAAACATATGTCTCCTTTGTATATAACCACCATTATTCTAGCAATCCATCACTTTGGGTTTCTTAGTTGGAAAATCAGTTTGCCAAGATTCATCTTACCACCCAGCTGTGATTCTTTAGGCCTCAGAAAATAACCTGAGCATAAATCAGAGGTGTACTGAGTCTGACATAAAACAAAACCAGTTTTGGAATGGAAATCATCTATTCAAAGATACTCTGAATTTTAAAATCTTGAAAAAATATTATTGCAAAGATATAAAATAACTTCAGAAAGTGTTTATAACTTTCTGGGTAGACTCCTCACTACCAGAAATAAGCTGAAAGAGTTATAGTCCTATTCATTCAAACAACTAAATTTATATTTATATATAAATATGCATCATTACATATAATATCCAAAAGAATGCAGGGATATAAAGCTATAAAATGGCACAAATAAATGTCCGTTACTGGAAGTATCTATCCATCTAATTCTTCAAGTTATTGATAGTGAATAATAATAGTGATCATAAGGGACTACTATGCTAAATACTTTTTATGTATTATCTCATTTGAATTTTAAATCAAGTCTGTGAGGTAGGTATTAGTTCTAGCATTTTACAGATGAAAACTGAGTTCAGAAATGTTCATTAATTCATTCAAAGTCATATATAAAATGGGAACAACAGTAACTTGCGCCCAATTCTGACTCCCAATTTCACTGCAGTATTTCTACCACGGCATATTTCTTATATAAAATAAAGGGAGCTTTCTGCTCTAGGCCTGAGTGGTTGCTGTCAAAATGGGTAAGTTCATAAAATCTGGGAAGGTGGTGCTCATCCTGGACAGAACTGCTCTGGACACAAAGAGGTCACTGTGAAGAACATTGATGATGGCACCCCTGTTACTCTCAACTCCTACCTAACATTTATACACACAGTTTTGAACATATGTAAGGGGTCATCAGAAAAACAGCCGTGGAAGTTCAAAAGTCTATTTCCTCCACTCTCCAAAGACTCAGTTAAAAACAGTAGAGTTCTGGTGTCAACATCACAGGGAGCTGCAGGGGGGGTCACCTTGTCATTGACAATGCGCATCACGTTCTTGGCCCGCTCATTGTCAGCAGTAGACGTGGTATTGTGGAAATGAGCAGTAGCAGTGACTACTCTGCTAGCCCCTGGTACCCTTGCTTCCACTTAGGATATTGATAGTGTCACAGGGAATACTAGTTGTCCACCAAGAACGCTTTTTCTCCTATTCTTGGAAACAAGTCAATTTATACTCCTTTGTCTGTCGACCAATTAAGTCCATCATGTGACAGATTTCTAGCAAACGAAATGTGGCCAAATGTTATCCAACCATTTCTAGGCCTGGCCCCAGAAAAATTATACATTACTCAGTCATATTCTCTTGTCCCTTTGGATGACTGGGATAGTGGCACAAGAAATCTTAAAAATCACTTGTTAAATGACACAACTGTCATCATTCAGAATTCATAAATAATTAGTTGAAAGAGCCTCTATTTTCTTGCCCCCTGCTTTACTGAAACCTCTCTGAACTATTATGAAGAAATAAATAATCTTATATTCTGTTAGTTACTACAGTTATGGGTATATTTATTCCTGCAGTTTTGCCTACTATCCTCATTAATTCACATAGTGACTACAGAAAATCAGAGAATACAAGGAAGGAAATGACATACAAACTACAGAAGCAAATTAAATTTATTCACAAAATGCAAATGATAAACCCTTTAGTGCTTTCCAGAAATACTTGGTTGGCAGGGGAGGAAAGGCAGAATTCCCTGTAGAATAGGATCAACATGAGAGAAACATTGTTTTGTGACAATTTTTATCAATGCATTATTTACCTTCAGGTTTCTAGGACCTGGAAGGTATGAATAACTGAATGACTAAAGAATGGATGCAAGGAATGTCCTTGCTGAAACATCTAATATCTCAAAGTGTCCACATACTAACATTCAAAATCCTTAGGAAATAATAGAACACACTGGAAAAGCTTCAGAAGGTTTTCGAAAAAGCTATGTTTTCCTGAAAAGTCTGTTACCTTGGGAAAGTTACTTAACCTCTGTACGCCTTAGTTTAACCATGAGGCTAAGAATATTTACCTCATATTGTTGGTGCAAGGGTTTAAGGAGATGATACAGTCAAGGAAAGTCAATATTACAAAGACTTTGACATTTTTAGAAGAACAAAAAAAAATAAAAAGTTATTCCTTGAGGACACAAAAAGTATTTGAATGCTCAGTATGTGACTATAGATGGAACTGAGTATACGGATTTCATGTTTTATCAACTTCTGTGTGACCACAGTTGTTAATGATTTCCATAGTTTAGATCCTATTAACATTATAAATGTTTATCATGGGATCTTGCCAAGTTTGACAGCATTTTGCACACTTCTTATTTCTTTTATGAAAATGGCAGATTGGGAAGCCTATTTTCCATGAGGTGCTGTGAACTTGGGACTATTATTTAGTGAAGTGAGTGTGCCATGCTCTTCACTTTGGGCTAAATAGGCAGAGGTACTTGGCTCAGGTCAACTTTCAGGACTTAGTAGAAACTCATCTCCCAGGTGCTGGTGAGCTCAACAGTGCCTGAGAAACTTTCATAGCAATAAGGGGGTTCTAGAATGTGATCCTCAAGGTCGAAAACTCATGTGTCCCAGGTAAACCCCAGGTATCTTATAGCTTTAACTCTTACTATGTGGCTGTGGTTTTGAAGCAACTTTTATGTTGATGCCTTTACTACTTTTGAATCACCTAGCTTAGATTGTATCCTCGCCTTAATCTTATTCTGTTAGAATAAAGTTCACAGGGTTATCAGAAGTTGTGTGAATTCTACAGATAGAACTTCCCTCCCTTTATCATGGATTCTACGAACTCCTATCTATTAATTGAGGTTTTTGGGTCCAAACTGTAAGGCCCATGAGGGACACCAACATGGTTCCTACCTGATGCTGGACATCAATGGTGCCAGAATCCCAGCTGCCTCACATATGCTAATTGATGTCAACTGGTACACTATTCCATCCCAAATTGCACAGAGGCACTATGGTCCCCTGACAACAAAACTTTTCAATGTGCATAAAAACCACATGAACAGACTGTTTAACTAATTCTAGTAAGGTCACAGTGGATTCCGAAGTTGTCGGTCCTTGGACCACTTTTTTGAAAAGCCAGTAATTATATTACTTGTCTTCCTTCTTGGTATATATCAGGCTGTGCTATTAGTTCCTCAGTTCCATCTGGGACTCTCTTAGCTTCCTCCAATGACTCATTCTTATATTATTTCAGCATGTCTCATAATAAATTATTCCCAAGTATTGATTTACTCAGATGTAGAAGCACGAATTCTCTCTACACACATCCCTATTCAAGGGTCATAATTCATATTTACAAGATTCTTGATGATCATTCTTAAGTTTTGCTAGAGCTGAAAAACAAATGAAATGTCTAACCTGGTTACTATTCCTCCCACTAGAGATCAGGTTTCCTTCACAAACTGGCATAGACATTAATAATTGAGATTCATTGAATAGAAGATACAGTAAAACCCTTTCCTAAAGCTTTCTCATTAAAATATTGAAAAACACCCCAAATGTCACAAGTGATTAACAAGAGTGGTAGGTTGAAATTATATGGAAGAAAACAACCATTTTTCAGTAACTGTTCTGTAACTACATCTGGGTACAAACTATTATACTCTGAACATTTCTGAAAATAAGCCATTTCAATGGTTACAGAACAGAAATGTGATACTGATTTTATATAATGTTTTAGTTAAAGAGAAAAACAGATTTTAAAGTTAGCTCACTGGGATTGCCAATTACCCTAGTCAATGGGAAATTGCAAACATATAATGTATGGAAAAGTGAATCCTGTGGTAGTGTCAGTGCTAAAGCTAATGTTCTCTTGGCTATCTAACTGTTTCCAGGCATGTGGAGGCCTGCATTTATCTTCCATCTGAAGGGAGGAAAAATCAAAGCCCTTTGTCCACCTACTTAACACATTTTTTTCAGCCTCAGAGGGGTGTCTTTAGCAAAAGGTTTTCTTAGCAAGTTGTATAAATATCTAAATCAAGGAGAATTGCCCTTCATTATCAAACCTTTAGCAATGTGATCTCACAGGTGCTCCCCACCTGATGTTTCAATAAGCTTATTATGAGAATCAGAACTGCAGAAATTCCTCCACAGCAGCAACACCATGTTCCTGAATGAACATCTGGTTGATAATGCAGCTGGCAATGCCTTGATTTCTAAATGGGTGGCATATCTTTAACCAATTAGTATCATGAGTTTGAGTTGGTATTGTGTTTTTCCCAGGTTCCTGCTTCAGCATCTGAACAAAGAAGGTCTATCTAACCCTCAAATAACAAGTGTTTCATTGTACTTAACATTTTGTACCTAAATTTTGGAATTTCATATATGGTTTCTGGAACCCGCATGGATGAACAGCAATAGATTTCCAAGCAGTAATTGGAAAGATCAGAGTTGAGGCAGACTGAAAGGGGTATGGGTACTAACGAAAGTATTGGGGTTAGGTGAGTGGAGGTGTGAAGGCAGAAATACCAACTCAAGTACAATGAAACACTTGCTAGTTTTGGGATTAGATAGACCCTTCATGTTTGGATGCAGAAGTAAGAGTCTGGGAAAAACTAAGTATCAGCTCAGAGCAGAAACAAACACATGCATTTCTTAGCCAATATTAGTGACAAAAATAAATATGAAGGAGTGAAGTGAGAGAAGTCAGAGAGCCTGGGAATGTTACCATATTTCCAACTACATGGAAAATTTCTAGACTTTAAAAATATTCAGTATAAACCTGATTGTGCTGTCATCAGACAATGTAGACTGTTATCAATACTAGGTTTCTGGCCTGGTATATAGTCAATTTTTTTTTTAAAGGAAAGGTCCAGGTAGGAATGAAGGCGAATAGGCAAACAGGAAGGAAGGGAGAAGAGGAGGAAGAGCTTTATTTATTTTTTTCATTTAGTTGTTGACACTTGTTGCCTGCTCTGGCCCCAGGTCCTTAACCCTGGACCTGGGGATGTAGGTGGGACCGCTCCAAGGTGAACCAGACCGCCAGGCCACCAGGGCGCACCCTACAGTCAATTTTTATAGGTGCTCTCTGTGCGCTTAGAAAGAGTATGTACCGGCCTTTACTTGGTGTGAGATTCTATATAACTCCAACAGATAGTTTATTAATGGTGCCTTTCAGAGTCTCTTTAACCAAACTAATCTTGTAATTTTGTAAATGCATCTGTGGCAGAAGGGGGGGGTGTCAAAGCAAAAGGTCCCCCATTTCTATGAGGTTCTTCACAGGCTGGACAAATGAACGTGTTAACATTAGGTGTGATTAGTAAGAGAAAAGCCCAAATGTAATAACATACAAATGGAGAATTGACATGACAGTAAATTCTGAGATTGCTGGGACATATCCACATTTGTATCTTAAGCTGAGACATGGAAAGGGGATCTGAGGTTTTAGGGAACTAAGGAGGGGGCCTTACAATGTGGCAAGGAGGAATGACTCACTGTTATTCTGAAATCGAAGATTAAAAAAATCCCCCTTCTACAGTCTTCTAGAGACTAGGGACAGAAGATCATTTTCAACTAGGTTAAGAGTAGAGGCCCAGAGGAAGTAGATGGTTTCTTTGATTAAGGGAAGGGCAAAAATTTAGAATAACTGGAGCTTCTCCTTTGCCTCTGGGGCTGTCCTTTACTGTCCTTGGTTCTTCATGCCACAGGGAGGCCTGAACAGAACAATATTGAGACTTGGGGCATTCTGTTTTAGTCTCATTACAACAATAGATAACAAATGCAAGTCAAAATTTAAAAATAAAACAAAAGTGACAAAACAAAATTTGAAGGGTCCAATAATAATACTTTTGAATACATATTTAACACTGAAAAGTCATAGGGAAAACTGTCATATACCTGTCTCTCAACTTTATTTTTAAATTGCTTTCTTTTGTTTACATTACTGCATGATTTTTGGGATACTGACTTCACACTTAAGTCTGTGTGCACCTTCCCCACTACCAAAGTACCAGTGCCCTTTTCATCACCTTCGTAACTCGTTCCTCCCTATCCCCTTCCTTCTCCCTGGTAGCCACAATCTGGTGTCCTTCGCAGTATTTCTCCATTAACTATAACATGTACTTTACTTTTAACTGTCAGAAATTTCACATCACATGAAATCAATTTTCAGCATTGCATTCTTTTAGTAAATGTGACAGGTACCTCAGTTTTTCCATTGACTATAACAGAAAATTCTTTGTTTTATTGTTTATTTTGTTTACAATGCTACATCCTTTTTAAGATATTGAATTCACAAATCAATCTGTGTGCTGTCTCCCAAATTTCAAAGATAGCTGTCTTGGATTCAAAAAGAAAAGGAACTCAATTGTCACAAAATTGTACTGAAGTGGCTGAATGATATAAAAGTAAGTATATTAATTGTAAAAACAGGCAATGAATGGACTTTATAAAACAAAGAAATCATAACTTATATCAAAATAGAAATACTATTTTTAAATCCCTAACTACCATAACATGGATTACTTAAATTTTCATGTAACTATTTATCTGTACCTAAGTACTGTTTTAAATGTGTATTAAATGGCAACTTTCAAGTTTCAAAATTTCAGATTAGGCAATATCACTCAAATCTATATTTTCACTACTTATATGGAACCTCAGTGATTACTGAATCACAGCGTACTCATTTGTGGCATCAATGACACTAGAACTAGAAGAAAAAAAAGCAGTTGTTAACTTAGATTACAGAATTTGGGGTTGAATAATCTGGGTGCCACTGGGAATTTATTTTGACTTTTCTGGAGATTATTACATCTCCAAGAAAACACATATGCCAGATAAATTTCTAAGTGTCTAGTTTCCCAAATATTTGGTCCCAGGAATCTGTTGTACTACTTAAAATTACAGAGAACTATAAAGAGTGAATTATATCTATTGATAAGCACCATTTAAAAATTTAAAAATTAAAAATTTTATTAATTCATTAAAATAATATTAATCCATTATACATAAACATAAAGAGTATATGTACTTACAAAAATAAACTTTCTACAAACAAAAATTAGAAGAGTGGCATTATCTTACAATTTAATAACTATTCTTAATGTCTGTCTTAATAGAAGTCTATAGGAGTCTGAAATGTCTGCATCCAAATTTTGAAACATCATAGATCTGTAGCCTCTAAATAATTTTTTCACTGAACATTCGTGAGACAGTAATATTGAAGAAGACAAATTATATTTGCATATTATTGGTTAATAGTTTTGAGCGCGAACTATTTGAAATGGTTTTAAGAGACCAAGGGGTCCCTGAATCATGCTTTGAGAGCTGCTCTGTAGATTTCAGTATCACCTAAAGAACATTAACATGCAAATATAAAAATGCATATCACAATTGTTCCATTTATTTCCTGTTAAAAATCTCCTTTCTGGCCCCCCCTGGTGAAGTAGTGGCTTGGTCAGCTGCCTTTGAGATAGGGCACAGGACTCAAATCCCAAGGACTAGAGTTCATGACCCAGGGCCAGGGTGAAAACCAAGATGAACAACTAAATAAAATAAACATTTCTTCCTCCTCTCTCTTTCTGCCTACCTTTCTGCTCACCTTCTTTCTTGTCTGCATATTTCCTTTTTCTTTTTTTTAATCTTTTCTGTTCTATTACATTCAAAATCATGTACGAAGTAAATACATTTCAAAAGTCATAGCTTTTGAATGATGCAAGGGTAAAAATAGCGATGTGCTATATCTATCTATCTATCTATCTATATCTATATCTATATACATGCTACTAGTTTTCCTTTTTTATTTCCAATAAAGGTCTAAAATGAAATTAAATAATGACTCCGAACCATATAATTCAATATCCTAAGCAATTACTTAATACTTACAATGCAAAGTCCTTTTCTAAGCAATAGCTTCACATAAGAACCCAATAAAAGTATCTCTATCTTACAATTTAGGAAAATAAGTCACAGAGCAGTCAAGCATTGTGCCTAAGGTTTTCCAATATGTGGCAGAATCAGTCTTTGAACCTGTGCCTTCACGCTCCAGGCTCTGAATAACCAACATACCACAGAGCTCAACCTGGTGGTTCTCATTTTTGATCAATGGCACTGGCTTCCAGGGACATTTTCTGAGGATTCAATCTTCAAACTGATGAAAACTTCACTGGAGCATCAAATAGCCCACAAACACCCTCTCCCTATCTTTCCTTAAGGATAATAAAACTGTTTTCAAGAATTTTTCTTGATTTTGACATTGTTTTTCTTTGCACTTATCCTGCATGATCTACAGATCAATATGTCCTTTAAAAACAAGAAATATTCTTCCCTATTCCAGCCACTTTAGAAATCCATTTGACTGTATATATCATTCTAAAAATAACTAAAGTCCTGAATTAATCTGTTTAAAGTACTCCATTTCAAATCATTGTGCTGCAATCGTTTGGATATATTATTATATTAATATTCATAATGGAAGTATTAATATACCTATTATATGATGCCAATATACTACTATAATATTAAATTAATACAACAGTTTCAAAAGTACTTTGAGTTGCATTTTCTAAGCTTTTCATCAAAACAGTGCTTTGAAGGCAGCTAAGTGGAGGTCATTATCATTATGCTGAGTTTACAGATGAATTAAGTGGGGCTTAGAGATACTAGGTGAGGCCCCCACTGGTTATAGAAAAGACATTTGCTTTCTCAAGCATCTCCTCAGTTTGGACTTGAGTCCAAAAAGGTTCTTTCATAATCTTTGGGCCCAAGAAGTTCACTAAGTGCTAGAGTCACATATGGTGAGAGAGGCTACTGATTACTATCTCAAATATATTGCCCCTTGAATTAAACAGTCTGCATATATAGTCAGAAAGATGCTCAAGACTAGTTCTACTTCCCAGAACTCCCAGTTAGAAAGCAAAAAGTCTACAATAATTTAATTCAAAAGTGATTAAAATCTGAAAACTGGTTCATGAACCTAAACTCACATAAACTTCATTGCATCATAGAATATGGAAAAATTATCTTTCCTGTTTTGCTTTCATTTGTACACTGAAAATTCCGTGACCTCAGTTTACTAATTGTTAATTGATGAATGAGCGAACTACCACCCAACATTAATGTTCTGTATTTTGAGTTACTTATGTAGAAGACTATGGCTTTCATTTAAAAAAGTGATTAAGATCACAGAAGCAGAGAGCAGAAAGGTGGAATAGAAATGAGAAGATGCTGAGCAAAGGTACAAACTTCTACTTATATGAAAAAATCAGTTCCAAGAATCTAATGTGCACCATGATAACGACAGCTCAACAAACTATATTGTACACTCAAAAGTTTCTATGAGAGTAAATTTTAAATCTTCTCACCATAACAACAAAATGGTAATAATGTGTAGTGAAGGATGTGCTGTTAACTATCCTTGTTAGGGTAATATATTAAAATATATTAGTAAATAAAATCACACTTGTATCCCTTAAACTTAAACAATGTTATATGTCAACTGTAAGTCAATGAAACTAGGGTTATGGGTGGGGAGAAACAAAGACATGTTTGTGAGTTGGGTCCAGTGCATCTGTGGGCTAGTCTTCACAATTTCCATACCCTGTCCCTTCAAAAAGCCTCATTTGTATTTTTTGCTACATTTTTATTAATAAGACTCACAAACACATCCAGATGCTCTCCAAAACAGCAATTGCTTCAATAAGATAACCCAGTGGCTCTGGATGATCGTTTAGAACCTTGAGGCGAGTCCCGTATTCCCTGCAGTCAGAAACAATATCTTCATCCACCACCCAGAGATACTTGCAGACGAGTTCAGTTATAGCAGGTAAATATGGTTCAGTAGAAAATACTGCTACCATTATATTAAGTGAAATAAGTCAGAAAGTAAAGGAGAAATGCAGGATGGTTTCATTCAATGTGGAATAAAAGGAGTGAAACAGAAAAACTCTCAGGACACAAGATGATGACTGCCAGAGTGGTGGGAGTTGGGAGGGAAGGGAAGATGGGAAAAGGTGGTGGTAAAGAAGAAAGAAAATACAAGTCAATGGCTGGCAAATTTTAGAGATGGCATGCAAAAGGTGTTTATTTTTGTTCTATTTTTTTTTATCTTAACTTCTTTCTCCAGCTTAACAAAGTATGTTGTTGATTATGAATATAGTGGATGACAAATTTAAAATCTGAAAAACCATCATGAACCAACGCGGCGGTCCTAATGACAATCTACGAACATTTGGGAACATACAATATCCTTCTATGGTATGAAAGTTAGAATTAGCAAAGTCCAAACTTGGCTCTTTCTGTGTAAGGACTTAAAGCACCAGCTCAGAATCAGAAGCCTAATTTACACACAAATGGTATCTGCTGTCTAGAAAGGAATTTAGTCTCAGTTCTCCTGGTTAAAACTTACAGGGAAGTCATCCAAATTTAATGTGAGTAAGAGGAAACGTGCATAAGGAGGACCAAATCTGAGGTTTACTGTGTACTCCAGCATCAGCGTGTTGTGTCAGGCTGCCAGGCTGGGGCCACAGACTGCTAATCTTTCATGACTTAATGCTGTGTTTCAACATGGAGTGATTCCTGTTGAGCCTACACGGAGTACCCAGCATTTCCCACACAGTCTTTCAGTAACTGGAGCTGGCTGCTGAGATAAAAGATAAATTGCCTTATTTGCACTAGGCTATTTACATGTTCTATTTTAATTAATCATCAGTACAGTCCTATTGGGTAAACAGTTTCCATGCTTATTTACAAACAGAGAACGGGGTCTATATGCAAGTTCAGTTGGTGCTAAAGGACCAGGAATGAAACCTTGGTCTGTTTGCCACTGAAGTTTTATTCCCTCATATAAGACCAACTACATGACTTGTTAAGAGTAGTGCAAAATGAAAACATGGAGTTCTTGTTCAAGAATTATTAAGAATGCCAAAAGAGTAATAGCAGAACATTAAACTTAGTGTGAGGTCCTCTAGGCATTGGGTTCTGTGCCATGTATTAGTAGCAAGCTTGTGAACCCAAAATAACCCCACTCAGTAGTTCCATGTTATAGGTGAAATAATATAAAATAGCACATTCAATTTTATGGAAAATAAAGAATTTTACAAACTTAACAACTATAGTGTCTGAATCAAAACTGGAAGAGATTGGTAGCTATGAGAATTACAAGAAGTTATAAGTTACAAGTAGTTGTGAGAATCACGGGACCAAATACTCAAGATTGAAGTTTACTAGAAGACCTTTTCCCTGACTCCAGTACAAAAGATAGTGTGCCAGGAATTTTCCATGGTACTACAGAGACTGTAGCTATGTCCTGTTATCACACTATGGAGGCTGTAGCTATGTTCTGTTATCATGACCAAGAACAAGCAAGCATAACTTCCTTACTCTGCAGCTGTACATAACTGATAAGAGTTGACAGTAGAAACCACACATAGCCAAGGAGATGAAGCTTTACCTCTTTACCTCAGAGTATAAAAGGAGCTCCCCTAAACCCCTGGTGCTCAGCTTTGGGTAACAATACCCCTGGGCTAGCACCAGTGCTTGCAATAAAGTGCCTTTGTCTCTACCTTTGAGTGCCCTGCTGTCAGTCTTCTCACTATCTGGAGGCTCAGTCATAACAGAATCAAATTCAGTCAAATAAAATCATAGTTTTAACAGGATATGAAATCTTGACTTCTTTCTTTGTGTCAATACTCTGCTCATCGTTTTTAATTTTTAGTGGTGAAAAATGGTTTGCCCTCATGAAATGAATTATTGACAGACTGGTGGGGAAAACTCATTCGAGATTTAGAGTTATTGAATCAGTATTGTTTTTAATAGAGGAAATCCTCAAGGAGAATGCTCTCATATCACTTTACTATTGATCATTTTGTAAAACAGATTATTTTAATCATTGGCTTCTGATGATCAATGGCATGTTTTATCTTTTTATACTATTTTGACTATTTCTTTCTCCTCAATACTTGTAGAACATATTCTCTTTAAACACAAACACGTCAAATCCATTAAAGCATTTCTTTCCCCAACTAAATTCAGAATTTGATACACAGTTCATATTTCAAGTCCTTATCTGTCATTTGATTTGCTGAATTTTCAGTCTGCTGGGCTAGATTTAATAGATTTTGTCTGTCCTGGTGGTGGTGGGGGATGACTTCCCAAGTGAAAAATGTGCTCATATATTTGAATTCCCACACTGAAAGTAAATGTCAACTTCGATGTTAATTTAAAAGAGGGCTTTCCCACCCTCACTGTGTTAATTAACTTATTAAATTTAAAAACATTTTGAGCTTGATGAGCTATAGATGTAAGCTATTTTGCCATAAAATTCAGAAAGAAGCAGCAACTATATATATGAGTGTGTATCTATGCTTATAAAACACATTATTATCACTATATATAGGTACCTAGATCTTTTCCTTGTCTGCATCCCTTCCTAGTCCAGATGCAAATATACATTGTAATTACCTTTAAAAACAGCATTAACACTGATGGAATTGTTAGAAATCTGGTCAGCTATTTCCTTCAGAACATCTGATGTTTTTAAATTGAACAGATGTCTCAGAACTATTTAACTGGGAAAAATTAAAGAATAAGGCAAGAAGGAAGCTGTGCCATTTGACAGAAGTGGTCAGGAGACTATGGCCAGGTCCAAGTGCCTACTCATCACCCACAGCCTTGAAAGAAGAGAAAGTCACACAAGGTCTCTGCCATTTCCTGCTGCTGCCCTAAAGTGAGCTACATGTCCTAAACTCTATCTGATTTCCCCATTTTTCTTCTGATATGGAATTTGAATTACAAAGTTCTTTGTTTATAACTCCAAGTACTTCCACATACTCAAGCCCATCATGTTCCTAGCAGCCTATAAATTTTGTTGATTAGTTAATATGTAGACAAATCTACATAAACTAATGACTGTATGCTGAATCCCTAGGAATGAGGAAATGGCGAAAATGAACCTAAAAACAAACCCTTGAACATAAGCATTTGGTGGGCTCTTCAATCTGGAAATGTGGATTTGAAAATATAATTAACAATATATACAGTAGCACACAAAAAGTGAATTTATGCCCTGGAATGCTATATAATGTCCACATGTAGAAAAAAAAAAAAAGAATCTAGGAATCTGGATACTGACCTTAAATTGCTCATTAAAATTCGGTCAAAATATATAACTGATGCAAGTAAAATACCTATAAAAATTATGGAGGATAAAATCACAGAGACCTTGGGTTTGGCAATTAAGTTTTCTATATATCATGATCCACAAAAGAAAAAAAAAAAGAGTTATCAGTTCATTTAATTAAAATAAAAGTAAAACTACTCTGTGAAAGATACTGAGAGAGAAAAGCTAAGTCACAGACTGGAAGAAAAAAATGACAAAACACATTATCTACAAAGGACTGGAATCCCAGATATACACACAATTCTGAAAACTCAATAATAAGGAAACAAACAAACAACTAAAATGTGGGCAAAATATCAAAACAGACACCTTGTCGATCAAGATACACAGATGGCCAATAAGCATATGGACAAAATGTTCAACATCATATTAAAGGGATGTTACATATTCAATAATTAACACAATAACAAGTCTGTTTTTCTTTGATTTTCTTCCTTGAAATTTGCTTAGGATCAAACATATTGCTGTGGACAAACAACCCTGAAGCAAGGTCCTGCCATCAAAAGTCAAGCTGCTGTTTACACCACCCCTACAATGATGACCAAACAACTGCCCCCATGGTGACCACTTTGCTTTCCATTCCCCTGAAAGGCTCTTCCTGCATTCCTTCGGGTCATCTCCTTTTTTCCCCCTTGAAAAAGCCCCCACTCCATTAGGAGGTTGGAATGGTTACTTTAGACACTAGTGCAGACAAACTCCAAGATAACAATACCTTTTATCCTCTCAATACAAATCTCATCCTTGTGGGTGATGGGTGGTGCCAGGACCCCCACAAGAGCAAGCCTTAGGCTAGGGATCAAAGTCTGGACAACAGGGCATTGAACTGTCCCTGGCCCCAACCAGCCAGCAAAGGAATTCAATCATCCAGATGGATAAGAAAGGCTGATGGTTGAGTCTGACATGCGGGACGTGTTCGATTTGTAGTTTGTGACCAGGAAGGATCCTCTACACAAAGGAACACAGGAACGGGCAATGGTTAAAGAAGCCCAATAACAACTTCAAAGGACAATTTCATCTTGCCCAGTCAGGAACTGAAACCTGGCCTGGTGACCCTCTCCCCATCCTCTTTCCTCATCATTTGAATTTTTCCATTAAAAACCTAGGTGGCCAGCATGGCCGGCTGGGTCTGGACCTCCCTTGGTCAGCTCCATTCCTTTACCCTCTAATTAAATCCCTGCTTGCACACTCGTCTAACTCTGTCATGGGTTCTTTGAGCAACCTGAACCCCACAAAAAGAACCTGATGCCAACAATATTTCATTAAAGAATTACACATTAAAACAAGTGAGATATCATTAGACACATTAAAATGGCTAAAATTCCAAACACTGACAATATCAAATAATGTCAATGGTATGGAGCAGCAGTAACTCTCGGTCATTGCTTGTGAGACCACAAAATGGTAAGGGACATTTTGATGTCAATTTGGCAATTTTTTAAAATAAAACTAAACATATTCTTAACATCTGATCTAGCAATCATGTTCCTAGATGCTAACCCAGATGTGCTGAAAATTAATGTAAAGTATACATGTTTATTCACATTACTATAAAAACGGAGTTAACCAAAATTTTATTCAATAGGTGAATTACAAATAACAAATAAACAACAACAAATAAAATCTGCTGTCTCCATACATTTGGATATCATTCAGTGATTAAAAAATAAGCTATCACAGCATAACAAGGCATGGAGAAATTCTAAATGCGTATCATTAAGTAAAAGAAGCAAGCCTGTAAATGCTATATGCTGCATAATCTGAACTACATAACATTCTAGAAAAGGCAAAATTTTAGAGAACACCAACAAAAAGCCAGTGGATTGTTACGAGTTGGATGGAAAGGAGAAGGATGACTTAGTGGAGTCCAAAAGATTTAGGGTGATGAAAGTTTTCTGAAACCATTCTGTATGATATTGTAACAGTGGTTAAAAGATATTGTACATTTGTCGAAACCCCTAGAAATATATAACACAAAAGGGCAGCCTAATGCAAGCTATAGATTTTAATAAGATTTTTAATATAGATTTTAATAATAATAATGATAATAATATTTGAATGTTGATTCATCATCCTTGACAAATGTTAATGATATAGGACATTGTGCATATTTTGTGTGGGGAGTAAATTAGTAGAAATTCTGTACTTTCTGCTCAATTCTTTTGTAAACCAGAAGATATGTTCTAAAAAAAAAAAGTCTATAATTTAAAAAAATAAATGTATATATTAATTAGCATGTTTAAAAATAAATAATATTTTATTTAGTCACAGATCTTAGTTCTAATTTCAGAGACAGCTTGATCCAATATTTTGACTATGCATATAAAGCAAAAACAAACACACATTTTTTTTCCTGTCATGATTATTTCCTTTTCTAACCATATCCATAAATACAGAATGAACATAAACAGGGATTCAGAAAGATGCTTATGTTATTAAAAAAAGTTTTGAAATTAGAAGACTAGTCACTGGAGAATGACTCTGTATTGATCAAAAAATCTACCACTGGGGACTTAAGAGTTAAGCCTATGGACCAGGGAAGAATGCTTCTGACAGATGCCATTGTCCCTAAGGTAAATTCCAAAGTCTTTCCTAGATAAATGCTATAAGATATGAAATCATTGTCACTAAAAACACAGAGGAAAAGTGAGAATTTAATGTTTAAGAACCAGGCACCAGGCTAAAAATTGCATCCATATTTCATAGAGCACACACACGGAGTTTCAAGCATATTCACACGTGTGGATGCATACCTACACACACTTCTTCTTGCCCACAAAACATACATACACACACGTGCACACACACACACACATACATATATATATCCAAATATGAAAGTGAAAATTTGGCAACTTCACTAAGTTCTTATTTATGAGAATCAAATCTGTGTCAAAAAATGTTAAAGGAAGAAATGAAGTAATATCAATTGTCAGTTATAGAATCTCCAGGATTTAACTGAATTACATTTGGTCAAGTTAAATTCAACCCTATTACCATAGGCATTCTCGTTTTATTCATGGTATGTTCATTTAAACTGGGTATTTTCAATCCAATAGAAAAAATAAAGTCTTGGAGTATACAGTTTTCTTAATTTACGGATTAGTAATTACTCTTCTATTGGCATTGTTGTTTTTCTTTCAGTATGATTTTAATTAGAAATTCTAATTAACTGCACACCATAATCATCTTTTTTGCCTCTTCATGAAATTACCTCCTCATGAAGCATTGTGCATAGAAACCAAGTTATAATCAAAGTAAAACTGCAGATTAAGAAATACGCATTGCAAATCTCAATGCATTTACCAGAATTTAGGAGCTCTTTAAACAAACCTGGTCTTTGATATATTCGTAAGGTCACTGAGGTCACATTTAAAGTACGATTTCATTATTCAGTCACTGAATTAAATAGAATAAGTTAATTTGAACAAAGATGGGATCACTTTTTGTTGACCTTGTAAAATTTCCTCAGATTTCCCAGGTGTTGGCTTCTCATTTGTAAACAGAGTGCTATTTGTATCTACCTCATAGGGATTTTATAAGTTAAATAAGGCAATAGACATAGTCAAGCACAATGCTGTTACATTGAACAATAAAATATGCTAGTTACTATCAGAAGGAAAGCATAGTGGTTAGGAGTTAGACTTTAAAGTTAGATAGACACGGTTTGGGTTCTGACTCTAGCTGACCTTGGAATATATAAATTCTCAGGATCCCCACTGCTTATTTACAGAATGAATATCACACTTATGTTATATTAATATTGTAAAAATTAAATTGAATGTTATGTATAAACTGTCTAAAACCAGGCTGGAAAACTACACACTCCCTGGCTATGTCAGTTCATCTCCTGCTTCTTACATAAGGTTTTATTGTACCATAGACACATCCATTTTTCAAACATATTTTATTGAAGGGATATTGCATTTTGACATGAACTTGTTTTGAGGTATACATAATAACGAATTTACATCTGTATATATAGCACAATAGATTTACCAATATTTCCTTTTCCCCCCATCACTTTATAATTAATCCCCTTTGCCCCATTCCCTGCACACCTCCCGTATCCCCTCTGCAGCTTTTGATTTGCCTTTTTGTCCCCCATATCCATTCTTTTACTTATGCCAAGTCATACCTGAAATCAAATGTCCTGAAAAACCTAGACTGTCTGCACTTTTACAGAAAATATTTGCTGACATTTATACTATCAATTATATTAAGAACATTTCCATAAGAATTCATATTAACTGACATTTAATATTTATTTATAAACATCAAGTCACTGTTCAATTTGCACTTTTCTCATATTTTTATACTGGGTATAAAAATCTGCTTGCATTAATGAATTAAATATTTAATGTAATATTACTGCATCTCTGATCAATTTTACTGTAATGAATGTCTGAGTGCTAACTCTTCATTGGTCTTTGTGTTTTGATGGTAACATCAGTTCTATCTACCTCTATAAGAGAATGTGTGTAGAGCTTATTATGGCTGCCATAAGAGACTTTCACTAGGGTTATCTATGATAAATTTAAAAAGTTTTGGGAAAAAGTGTTATAATCTAAAACAAAAAATCACAAGGAAAAAAAGGTAAAAATAAAACATATTAAGGGTTTGATCTGTGGTTCAGGCAGCTGAGAAGCCTGGAGAATGAACCATGTAAAACCCAAGGAGCTTGGTTCATGGTCTGGGGTCCTGGGGAGAAAAACAAAAGAAACAACTAACTAAATTAAAAAAAAAAAAATCTTTCTTCCTTCTCTCCCTTCCTTACTTCTTTCCTCTGTAAAAAATAAAAATAAAATATTGGACTAAAACAAGTAATAAATAAAGCAAAATTTATATTAAAACTGATGTTATCAGGCACCGCATATCTGTTCTATCAGGATTCCTGGACCCAAGGTTTTTGGGGTATGGTATGGGTATCCTCACCCCGAATGTCACTTATCTACTTGGAGACAGCATCAGAATCCTTGGGTTAAGGGCTCAGTCTCCCAGGATAACCTTCCTCTTCAGTTGCAAGCCCAGGGATTTACCTGTGCTTCTGACCAATCCAGTACAGAGTGGAGAGTCCCTTGATCCCTTCTTCACACTTCAGGTGACAGTCACAAACCCAGGTCATTACCTATGGTTCTAACCAAACGACTGTAAATCAGAGGTTGTCAGGGACATTATTTAGAAACAGAGATGCATAAGGTAAGGTATGGGGGAGAGGTGTGACCTTATATGATGTCTCTTGGAACATCACATCTCCCCACATCTCCAGATGTCCAGCAACCTGGAAACTTTCTGAAGCCCTTCCTTTGGAATGTTGATGGGCTGTCATTATGATCAATTAATTCACTGGCCATGGGCAATCAAACTGTACCTCCATGCCTGATACTCTCCCAAGAGGCCTGGAGGTGGGACTGGAAGTTTTAACCCTCTAGTTGCAATGTTAGTTCCTTTAGCAACCAGGCTCGATCCTTAGGAGAGATCTGAAAAATCACCTCATTAACATTGCAACAGACAACTTTAACTTTCCCCTTAAGAAATTGCAAGTCTTTCTGAAGTTGTGAACCAGAAACTCTGGATCAAGATCAAATGTTTATGAGAAATATATTTTGGTCACCTGAATGAATATGTATTTATTATGTATACACACAATGTACATAATATAAATAAAAATAGATATATACTAATATATATGTGTACATAGATACATATCATATATAATAAATAAAAATGCTATATTTCTTTCACGGTAGAGAATGATCCTTAAGATATGGTTTATGTGTCAAGGGAAAGCACCCAAACTCTTCTAATCCATCAACAATTAGAGAAACAGCAACATCCCAATAACATTTAAATAAAACCATAAAAGTGGCTTTCGAGAGGAAATACTTTCTATTTTCCAGTGTTCTTCAAGACCTAAGAAAGATTTTTTTAAACTTTCACAAGTCAATTGGATTAATACCTGCTAAAAACAAGGACACATCTGATAACATCAAACTTCTCTTCTCAGATAAAATGTCTATGTATTGATGCTACATTCAACTTTATTTTTGTTTCCATAAAACTTTTCTAAATTCTTTCCATAGATAAATTTGATTATGTCACTCTTAAGTTAATTTGCAATTTACAATTAATTCTATGAGATGTGTTCTTATTCCTCTTACTATGAAAGTTTTTAAATATAAATTCAATTTAATTCAACTCAATTTCACTAAAATGCATATTGAGGATTTCTTCAAGGTCCTGTGCTAAGCTCTGGGTTGGAGAGATTTCAACTTGTCTTCAAGTAACCTAAAGAAGAATTAGAACAAAAGTCATACTTATCATTTTGAAACAAGGTGACTTGCAAAGTCTAGTCAGAAGAATGAAACTTATGATCTTGGTATATAAAAAATTCTATATTGCATTAAAATTATGCTATTCAGAGAAGAGTTAACTAAGAATGTAACATTAATCAAGCTCTTAAATGATAGTAACCAACAAAGTGGAAAATGGGGGAATAAGAAGCATTTGGAGAACCATTAAGCTAAGTATACAGTCAGGAAACAGGAAATAGTTTCATTGATATGGAGAGGCTAGGATGAATTGAGATATAGGTGCTATTGGAGGGAAGGAGATTAAGAAATACACCATTATCAATTACTTTTGGCTTCTGCAAAAACAAGGCATAAAAATGTACTTTGAGGCATTTGTTTGCTGAGGAATTAACAAGCCAATAATGTTTCCACATCCTGGTAATATAATAGGATACAAGATAAATATCTCAGGAAATTTGCCACTTTTTCAGTGAATTAGAATTTTTATCAATTACAATAAAGAAACAAAAACTTTAGATAGTGAATTGAACAGAAGAGATAATCATCTGTCACATCAAGTTCTTCAAAATAATATGGGGGAAAAATGTGACTATGTCATTTCTGGGAGGTTAATTCATAAGCTATTCTTTTTTCACATTTCCCTAACAGTGGCCTCTCACATATTTCAAGATGATAACCTGCCTTTATGTTCTTTTCTCTAGGATATTTTTTCCAGCAGAAACTAAAATCACCCAATTAAATGGTTCTACTTATCTTTGGAAAAGCTTAATCCCATTGTAAAGATCACATTAGATGTCCAAGAAGGCAGGAGAGCAAAAATTATTTTTTGAGTCAACAAAGAAGTAAAAAGATCAGTTTAAGAGTAAGTGATAAAAAACAGTTGGGTAGGTTGAGAAGAGTGAATGCATACAGAGATGCCCAGTAAGCAGTCAAATCTTCAATATTGAGTTTAGGAATATTTGAACTAGAAATGCAAATGTGTTATATACGCCTCATACCTATATAGAGTAAAATGATACTAAGGCCCTACGACTAACTTTAGACATCTAAAGTGTAGGATGAGGAGATAAAAGTCTATAAAGGGAAGACATTAAAGAATAGATGATCAAAATGAAGAAAGTTAAATAATAGGTAAGGAACCACTCAAAACTAATTCACAGCTTTTTTTCTCCCACTATACATTCTACAGTAATGGAGGATAATTTGAAATTTGGTGGTAGGCACAAAATGATATATTTGTTTAAGAGGGAACCTAGACACTTAAAACATACATTATATTATAAGTAATGTTATCTTTATAAAAATTTAGCAAAAGAAAAAAAATAATAACTTCCTGAAGAACACAGTATAGTTGTGCACTTTAGAATCATGTGAAACTCTTTTTACACAGGAGTGGAAGATGGCCCTTAGAACAGTTTTTAGTCCTCCTTACTTTAGTAAAAAGAACACAGAGGTCCAGAAATTCATTCATTAGGTCCACAAACATTTATTGAGCATGGTAACTTATGCACAAATAATTATTTTAGTTGCTGGGCATACACAGCACTTACATCTAATGAGAAAGCTCATTGTCCAAAATCATATACCTCAAAAAATGAGAGAACATAAGAGATCTAATTCTTCCAAACTCTGCTTTTTCAATTAACCTAAAATGACCTTTTGATTTTGGCCCCATAGGGAATGCAAATACGAAGTTCTGTGGTGTAGATGTATAAAAAAATACTGTCAAAGGAACAATGTCCTCAGAACAATTTTTCTGTCAGAAATTGGATCACATCACACCTTATTAAAATTCTTCACTGGCTCTCTGCTGTGCTCAGAATAACATATAACCACACATCACTTCAAAAACTGACACCTGACCATGTGCAACCTCTTCACACCTCGAGTTTACCATTTTCTTTTATACACCCTGTTCTTTCTACAACCACCTTAAAGCTTGCTGTTCTCCCAGATCCTCTAAGCTTAAGATAATTAGGAATTTTTATCCATGCTTACTTTTCTAAATAGGATGTCTTTTTGTCAGCTTTAAAAATATCATGTTTCATCACAAGTGTTGTCTTGTCCTGAAAGTCCTTGTGACTTATTTTCCACTTGTTCTAGCACCTTCTGCCAGGAAGGCTTGGGTATTCCAACTTTCAACGTGCTTCCATCATGTCTGCCATGACCATCCTGTGTAGGACAACCATGTGTTGCCACAGGTTTGTGTTGTATGTCTGTCTTCACTAGAGTCTCTGAGCTCCATAAAGTAATGGTGTTTACCTGTGAGTCCTTGTAATCTCTACAAACACTAGAGTTTACACAGTGCACGATAAATTGTAAAAGACCAAAGTGTGTTTTGCATATGGCACTGAATCTGGAAATGGATATATAAACTAATACAAAAGAGTCATTTATTATAGGGAGATAGGTAAATTGAGGTGACTTCCAAATTAAATCTCAAAATATTTTAAATGGTGCAGGCAAACTGTTGTGAAAAATTTGCAACACAAATGCCAAAAGACTTCTCTGCGAATAGAATCAGAAAAAAAATCAGGAAAAAAATCTAATTTGATGAACCAAACCAACTTATAAAGACTTTCCCCAATTAACACCAGTAGTTTCTGAAAAGACTCCATTTAGAATGAAAGAATACTAGCTTTTCTGAATGGCTGGTTTAAAAAGCAAGTGTCATCTTTGCCCCAGGATCAACCTTGAGTCCCTAACAAAGGGGATGAAGTAGATATTGGTCACAATGCAACTTTTCAATCAAGATTCAGTAATATAAACCCACAGCAAAGAAAAATACAAACTCAAGTCCTATGTTCTCACAAGTCCTTCCATTGCCAGTATCCCTTTCTGTCTTCCAACTTTGCTGCTACAACCCTATGCACTATTCCTTAATGAATTTGTGACTGGCAGCTGCTTGTCTGATGAGAACCTCATTTCCTGCCTCCTTCCCTGCTTGGGCAAGCTGCACCTTGGCATCAAATTGAATGCCAGATAAGCAGAATTCTTACATGTGCAATTAAAAGCCACTGGAGTGTAGATAACAGCATCCCATGGTAAGCTGAATAATTCATGGCAAAATGTTCTCTCTTTATTCATAGCTCCTCACACACTTGACTTGTTAAGCATCTAGCACTCACAATAAAGTGCTGGTTTCAGCTGAGACATTTCTTAAGCAACTTCTCTGATCAAGTATTTACATTTTTTTTACATGACTTGTATAAGAATTTCTAGAAAAATAAAGGGAGGAATATTTAAGGATAGAAAAAAAAGCCTTACGATACATGGGCAAACTACATTTGGATTATTTTTTTTAATGAGTAGTTTAAAGCAAAATGATTATTTTTGAGTATTTAACTTATTTATCTCTGGTTGTTTATTAAAAGAAAAATATTTATAGGAAAGGTATAGGCAAAATTGAAGGTGACCAGGCAGGCAGGCAGAAAGAGAGAGGAGGAAGAAGTATTTTATTAATTTGTTCATTCTGGCTGTTTTCCAATCCCTGGTCTTGAAATAGGGACCTTAGGATGTATGCGGACTGCACCCAGTGAACTAACCCACTAGGTCACCAGGACTTGTCCTAGGTGATGTATTCTTAAAGTGTAATCACAAATTTAAAATACTATACTTTGTTGGAAGGTCAAGGGTGATAGATGAAATAAACAATGCTGAAATCTAAAGAGGTATAGATATATTTTATTATTGAAGATACAAAAAAGAAAAAGAAAAAGGAAGACAAGAAAGGACATTTATTCCATTTTGGAATCTATAAGTGAGTTTACTTTAAGTATCTCTAAAGCCAACCATCACCCTTAAAGGATAATATAATCCTTTCATGAAACAGCTGCAACTTTAGGTGCATAATCCTAAAATACCAAGAACTTCCTCACAGTGAATTAGCAATTTAATAAGAATGGATTCAGTGTGTGGGAACACAGGAAAAAGTGAAAAACAAAATGCTGAGGAAAATAATTCAAATACAAGTGGAGTATTTTATAATATTAAATATGGGTAAGTATAGTAGTCACTTGTATAGAGGAAGAAAATTAAAAATCTTTAGCTTTAGAATTTCCTTGATCAAAAGATAAGAAAAAACAACAGCTTCTATCAATTTATAAAAAATAACAGCGATGAATCAACTTAGCAAAAATATTTAAACAGTGAAATGATTTTTATTAATAAAAGGGATTCCTCCTTTAATTTCAACTCCTGCCTCTCTCCAAAAATGCTCACTGCCAATATATTTTATAAAGTGTCCTTCCAGAAAAATTGTTTCACATGTATTTATATACAAGTATGTAAAGAAACCTTAATTTACACAAAATAATGACAAAGTATTTGCCAAAAGTTTTTCCCATATTTTTTTAGTGATACCTACATGAACACACACTTCTCTACTTCAATTGCTGCAGTTTTGTATTATTTATACCTATGTGCACAAAAACACAATGTCTCTGCACCCACGAACTTAACAATTTATTATCATTGGTGATCAGCAGCCCAGGAAGAATCTATTTTGTACATGCATAGGTAAACTTTTCTTTTGTATTCTTCATATGCTTCAGGAATAAAGTTTCCCTCCATTGTTCTCACAGGTAATAATCTAGAACTCCAGTTAATTGTCTTTGCTTTTGCTTAAATCTATATGATTTCTCAACCACATTCTTAATCAATGTGTATATAGCATGTTACCAACGATTTTTTATTTGCTAGTTCAAAACGTGGTAAAACAGAAATTCCTACAGAAGTAGCTAGATGTACATTTGAAATTACATCTTTTAGGCAAATTTGTAGCAGGATGCATGGCACAGGTGGCATATACACTTATATATTGACAAATGTTTAAAATATATTTTTTACATTTTATATTAATTTATAACCTGAATATTGATTATTATAATAAATATTTCTTAACAACTTAGGCAAAACTTTTGCTTCCAACCTGAGAAAATGAGAAATCTGAAGTAGCTTTGATTTGTATTTCTTTAATTATAAGTGAGATAAAACATTTTTCTCAGAAATTACCTGTGCTTTATATTGCTTTCTTCCTTCAATATTTTGTCAAGTTTCTACAAGCTTATTTGTATATTTTCTTCCGATTATTATAAATTTTCATAAGTTAGGAATTTCCCCCTCACATCGAATTTTTGTCAAATAAATAATAGAATGTATAGAAGGATTTCCAAAGACTTTAAAACCTGAGGGCCATAAAGAAAACATTAATTGATTTTAGTAAACACACACAGCAACACTTATATAAAACTGAGTCAAAACTAAAACAAACAACAAATAAAAAGTTCAATACAATATACACCAACACACACAAACATATATATACACACACATATATATGAAAATAAATCTATTTTAAAGAATTTATGTACAAGGAATGTTATAAAAGGTCCAAAATATAATCATATTGAAGTTTAATGTTATTATTTATTTCTTTTCCTTCACTGAGAATCAAAAATGACAGTTGCTCAGACATTATTTTTAACTTTATTATCTGAAATGTATTTTTTTAAATGACATCCTTGTCCCACAATATTAATATTTAAAATGATTCATGACTTTCTGTTCTGAAAGGAATAGAGACAGAGGTTTTCCCTTTAATATTGATCTTGACTATGACCCACAAATGAGCTACACCGCATAGTGTTTGGTTGACTCACAGCTTGAAAACCTTTAAGATGGAGGTAATGAGCTTATTATACCTTTATATAACGTGTAGAAGAGCCAGTGGTAGAGTCTGAAGATAGGAAAGTTGAATCCAAGCTGAATACATGAACTTAGTATTAACAGAAATGGATGGTAATTTATATGCCCAGAATAAACACCAGATTACAGGGTTGCAATTTCTGTAATTGTTACAGGAGACATACTAAGGGACTGCTACCTATTTCCTATGCATATGCTCTTGAGAAAGTCAGTTAATGAAGTTTATCCTTAATTCTTACCCCACAGTGTCATTAAAGATTTAGCGACATTTAAAAATCCTGAAAAGAGGGAGCAGATAGTATGTGGCATATATGAAAGCAAAAATAAAGAAAAATATTCATTGATTGCCTAGAACATAGAAAAGATAAATTTTATATGAAAATGTATTGAATATTTTGAAATTCTCAAAGTATGAGACACACATGGAAAAATGCATGGTCACTGAGAGACCCCATCATATGGAAAGATAACTTTGAAGAGTACATATGAGCAATCATGAAAGTTCTTGAAGGTCATGTTAAGGAATTAATCTCTATCTGGTAACAACAGGAACAATTTTACATAACAGCATAAGATGTATATTTTGAAAAGATACAGTGTACATAATAGATTAATGAGGGAGAGAAATACTAGTTAGAAAAATTTTTTTCTATGGAGTCTATGAGACATGGCTCTGAATTATAGTATTTCTGTATTTGCTGATATTATACAAAAGGAAGAGGATAACCTAGATTTTGATGCTTAAAACTAAATAGACAGTAGTGACATTTGCTGAAAATATAAATACTAGAAAATAGCAAAGTTTGTGAAGACAAGTGTGAAATGAGTATGATTTGGTATGCACTTGAAATATGTTGACATATCTACTTACAGTTACCAAGTAAGCAGTTAAATTCAAAGAACTATTGCTCATACAAGAGATGAGCATGAAGTAGAACCTGTGAGTTATCTGTATATAGGTGAAAAATTATTTGATGAGTAAGAATGAACAATTCTAGCAAGAGTATAAAGTATAAGGAGAAAACACAAGAAGAGGAGGTAGCAGGGATTATAGTCAGAATTTGAGAGATGTTAACATGTAACAACCAGACGAAGGAGAGGGAGACAGAAACCAGGAGTAATGTTAAGTTCCAAAGGATAAAACAAAACAAAAGAACAACAACAAATACAAAACTTTTGTGGAGAGTGACAGAACGCGGCTGGACAAGAGCTCCCAGGAAAGCATAAGCTACGCCATTTGTAAAGAACTCCATTAAACAGCCTCATTATATATAACATTTCAATATTTGGTCTTGATTAAAACATCTTAGAGTAACACTTTAACAGTCCCCTCAATAGACCTTTGTCTCAGATTTTGTAAATAGCATCCTAGACCCTCAATATCTTATCTTGACTAATGTCTTAAAGTAACATTTTAATAAATTTCTCAACAGACTTTTGTCTCAGTTGTTCCAAATAACATCTTGTGATTCTAAGTGAATTGCAACAGCACCGTGCCCTGAACCTTGCTGACCAGGAGCGACTGTCAGCCCACCCAGCACAGCAACGCAGACTGGCAACTTGCTTCACTCCTGCAGACCGGAAATAAACGCCACTGACCCAGCAACAGAAAGCTCTCTCCTATAAAAGCCTTGAGATCCCCCTCCTCAGGGATGGTGCATTTCTTTAGTGCATCATCCCACTGTAAGTTGTTCAATTAACCTTGAAATATTCAGAGAGCTTCAGTGCCATTCTTTCCGTGTTTCCCAGACTAGGAAGGTCCCTAACTTTCTGAGAGACCTAACCGAGAGTGTTATGATAATCAAGAGTTTGCATGTTAGAAGGAAGGTAAATATAATCCAATAAAATAATCTGAAGAGAAATTAAATGAGCAGAGTATGCTTTAATAATAGATTACTTAACAATATCCTAGAGACTATGCACAGACACTGAAATATCTCACCAATTATTCAACTCATCGCTGCTTCTGAGCACAAAGAGGTTGCACTTCTTTAGCCTCTTGAAGATGGATATGGCCAAATGACTTGCTTCGGTCAATCGAAAATGCGCAGAGGCAAAAGAACTACATCCAGGAATAAATGTTTTGGAGCTGATAAACAAACCTCGGAGTTCTCTTCTCCAACAAAGTCCTTTGGTTTGAGACTAGAGAGTCAACTGGATCCATTTGCAAACTTTGTGTAGGTGACAAATAAACTTATTTTGTTAGCACCTAGAGGTTTGGTTTTATTTGTTAGTGTACTATCACCTAGCTAGGCTGATTGTACAATGTGATCATGGTTTCAGGAAGTCAATTCAACTAAAGCTGATATTCAGCATGCAGGTAGCTTACATTAATATTACAATACTGAATTGCTTCTATACTGTTATATTAGTAACAACTTCCCAAACCTAATGTATATCCTCTATGTCCTTATCTCTTGAGTCCTTTGTCAGGCATGCTGCCAGACACTCCCAGGACTCAGCAATTATGAGTTATTAGCTGGCACACCAGAGGTCCACATACGGCTTGCAACTGTTTTCATTCATTTATGCCATGATGTAACAATTGTAAAATATTTCCATTATTACCCTACTTTGAGATCCTATTACCTCCCATTGAAGAGATGAAAAAACTAAAACTGAAAGGTAAGAAAATTGTTTAAGGTTACAGTTTGTCTCACTCTAAAATTTGTTTGCTTAAGTATGGTATTCTACTGTCTCCAGCTTTAAGTGGATACTTCTGTTAGCTGCATAAGAAGACATGCTGGAGAAGGTGGAACGTCTATATATGTGGTAAATTATGAGGGCTTTCATTAAGACAAAAAAAAAACATGTGGAAAGGTAACAGTTACATGTGAAGAAAACATTTAGTATGATTCAATGAAGGGGAAAGCTGGATTAAGGTTCCAGGAGACAGCACAGAGTGTGGAATCATTTATAGAGGTAGAAATATCATGCATAGAAGATTGGTTTACATATATTTGTTTCAACATATTCTCTCCCTAGCTGAACTATTAGATCTGCTTTGAGCAGGCAAAACAAATGTCAAGTGTAACTACCTTTCTAAACAGGATATTTACAAAGAAAGCATCTTGTTGCTCATCCATGTCTGGGAATGGATGTCCATGTAATCCAATACAAAAGTTACCAAAGTTTAACTCTGCTTAGTGTACATTTCTCCAATTTAAACACTCTGACACTGTTTAAGCTAAGATTTTCTATGTAAATTTCATACACTATATATTATTAATCATTAGAATTTAAGATCTGGGTTTTCTTTTAGTTCAACCACTAATTGATCCTCAAGTCATTAAGAGATGGTCATGTGTTCCTTCTATCACAGGAAGGCAGTATTTCCCAGATTTCCTTACAGGTAATATGGGGTTATATATGTAAGTATGGGGAGACAGGATGTGATAAGAAAAAGTGATGCCTCAATTTCCTTTGCCCTTCAAAGGTGACCATGGGGAATTCAGAGATGAAAACAGCAAGGAATCACTTGCAGGTTATTTTCTTTAAAGACTTGCCAGACCTCAGAAACTATGTGAATAAGAAATAAACTGTATTACTGCTAGGCCACTAAAATGTTGGAATTTATTTGTTACCACAGCAGAGCAAAGCACCACTGCAAGTGATTATCTTGTATCGACCTAAACTACCTCCCACTAATCAAACCTATTATGTTTTCAGATGGTTATTTTTTTTTCCTTTAGAAAGTTCTTCTTTCTATTGATTTAATATCTACCACCAGGTAAGTTAATGCATCAGTTCTAGTTCTCTACTGCAATCAAATACCACATCATAAAAAGACAAAAAAAACACATTCATGAGACTATTCCTTGCATTGTCTTTGTCTTTCCTTTTAAAATGTAAGTTTATCAGAATATTCTGGAACAGAAATATGTCTTTTCAAATATTTTTTCCCTTTTCTACCTCAATGGATACTTTATATCTATACAAGCCAATACTCATTTTTGAGATTTCTCTGAACCATTATTTTTTGACTTTACAGTCACACTTATTTACATTTAAAATATGGAGCATAAGCCCTCATTTCCTAACTGTTCCAATACCTAAAAGATTATATATATACTATCCTATGGTCCATTATAAATGAAGATTTTTATTTCTTCTCTTCAAATTCATCATACAACATATATCATATACATATACATATATATATACAATCTCCTAAAACAAAAAAAAATGGTTAATTTAAAATAATTTATAAACAAAAATACTCACAAATATCTGTTGAACTATGGAACACTTAACAAACCGACAAAAACCAAAACAGAATAGAAAAGCTAAAAAGAAACATTCTTGCCATCTTATCCTGTGATTGTAAACCAAGTCATGAAAATAAGAAGAATTTGACTGGGTACTTATTGAGACCCAAGCATTATAAAAAGCAGTTTTACATGCATTTACTTACTTTTATAATAGCAAACCTAATAATAGAGAAAATAGTTATTAACCTCAGTTCTTTAAAGAGCAAACCATGTCACTAATAAGCAACTTGCTTAATGTACTATATATGTTATAGAAAGAAAGGAATTTCTCAGCTTCTGCTTTTAATCCAAGGTTTTAAAACCCTCTTCATACTGTATCTCAAGAGAAGTCTGGGAATTCTAATAGTTTTTTTTTTGCCCTGATCTGGAATGTCTTTAAGGTCACAAAAGAGTTTCATACTCCCCATGCTGAAATCCTGGATCAGAAGATAATCACACAGTTACATGACTGAATCAAGCATCAGGAACAAGCTTGACCAAGACCTTCTTTAATGTCTTGGGATTGAGGAAAGACATGTATTCTAAGGTCTCTAATCCAGTGTGTCCGAGAGTTTACTACCCATCAAAAACAAAACAAAACAAAAATCAGGTGGAAAATACAGAGCCTGATAGGTGTCTACTACACCACTTGCAGCAGTTCACCGGGTAGTGACCTATGTGCAAAACATCTCCTGGGTACAGACATATCTGGGGACATATTTCTATAAGGATGTGTGTTTCAGAAGCAGGGACAAAACTGGTTCCATAAAGATCAGGTGTGTTTTGTCTGTTTGCTTGACTTCTCTAGTGAGGGGTGAAGAGTCAAAATTAAGAATTTAACCACAAGTCAGAGAAACTATCACCTATGCCCCCAGAATGAACATCTGAGAAAGTTGCTTGCAGTATAACTCTTAACTAAAGACTAGAGTTGGGACCCTGGAGAGTCCTTTGCTGAATGTTTATGGCCAAGTGAAAATCCATATTAGCCCTCGATGTACTCAGGAAAACATGCCTAAAAACCCAAAGATGTAAGAAGAGAGGAACAATAGTCCTTCATATTAAGGTCTGGCTACATTCTCTGCCTTCCTGAAATTTTACTCTGTACTTCACATTCAGACACACACACACACACACACACACACACACACACACACACACACACACATATACACATACTATAAATTAACTTTAGGTTAACCTACAGTTTCTCATATGCTCATATTATTCCATGCTGTTCCCACTCCTGAAGTTCCCTTTCCCTAGAAGGACCCTCCACTTCTAATAAATATAGCAAACTACTAGTGAAGATTCTGTGGAATCTTCCAGAACCTTGCTCCCAACTGTATTCACTGTATCTTCCACAACAGTGTATTAAAATCATCTGAGCACACAGAATGAGACTTGATCTTCTCTTGTGTCTCCATGGTCTCCCTAGAAGATGGTTCCAAGGTGGCACTAAATGTGAGTAGAGAATGAAAGAAAGAATGCACAATTAGGAAAGTGAACTTTGTCTTGTATCCTTTTTATATTATGAAGTATTCCTGCTGAGTAATGAAGATAGGGAGCACTCAGAGAATGGCATCTCACAACAAAGAAACCATCCCCATATGTTTTTCCTGTAGCTATAATAGCTCTGAGGTGTCAGGATAGGCACTGACACATTGAGCACAACAGGATTCTATTGTGGGAAATCAGTAATCTTCAGAGCAACAAGCCAGAGGAGTTAGAAACTAAGAATTTCCATCTCTGCATGCTCAAGACAGAAATGCAGGTAAGGGAGTTCTGCTGCAGACCTCTCTCTCAGATGAATGTTTTGTTGGGAAACCTGGAGCCTCAGAGGTTAATTCTATTTTATTAACTCTCAAAGAGGTACCCAAATTTAGTGATTTGTGCATCCCAATGTTGCAACATTCTCCCAAATGCATATCAAGAGTATGAACTGGCACCAGCTAATGGATGATACAGAGAACAACCTACCATGGAAAACCACAGATCCTGAACCATGTCTGGTTTCTTTTCTTTTTCTTAGAAATGTCTTTGGGAATATAATGTATCCTAATGTCTGAATAAAGTGGAATTTCTCAAGCGATATTTTCATCCAAATAGACTATAAAAAGGAAGTTGTAATCAATTCAGGAGAAGTTTCATCCAATGAAATATGGAAAATGAATAAACAGGCAATATAATTATGCAAAATAATGTCACTGACATCCTCAGTTCAGACATTCTCAAACACTGTTTCTTTTCTCCAAATTATTTTCTCATTTAAAGGATGAGACATCATCAATCAGTTTTTCATCCAAAGAACATGTACACAAGGAAAAGTGATTAGTGAATGTTATTCATTAAAAATTTAGCTGTTAGCTGCATACCTGAGAGAATAAAAGAAAATAACAACTATTGCTTTATAAATAACTCCGCAATTGTTATTTGTTAAGAGTTTATAGCAGAGACCATTTTCATTTATTTAATACTATTAAACATGTGAAAAATTTAAGAACATTACATACTATATGATTTCTAGTCTAACATATCACCTTAACATACTCAAATCAATAATGCTTCTGTTACTAAATATTTTTAAAATATCAAAATTGTCAAACATCAAGATGATATAGAAAATAGAATTTCAGTACTATCTCAAACATTTATAAAAATAACAGACAGCAGATTGACTACTAGAAGTGGAAATACTGTCATATGCATAATTAAACACAATAAATGTCACCTAGATATTGATTACTGATTTGGAAATTTAGGTTCTTAACTTATTCAATCACATTTTACTTTAATTTATGAGGATACATAATATTTTAATTAACAATTTCAGGTGTAATCCTGTGGGGAAAATAAATATACACACACACACATACACCACTTGTTTTGTCTCTCACATAAGTGGATAAAATATTAACTAACAAAAAAATTGGTAAGGTTTTAACAAAGGATGCACAATTGTTCTTAATTTATAATACTATTTAAGTAGTTTTTAAAAGATATTTTATGCATTTGGATCTCATGATTAAATCCTGACTTAAACACTGCTGACTTTTTATATAAATAGGTATACTCTTGCCTCCCTGACTCCGGGTTACAAACTGTCTGTTTTCCTCTTCCTGGACACACCGGACGTCTGAGTATTGTTAGCAGGATGCTGCAAAATGCAGTATTTTCAGTTGGGAGACTAAAACATGGCTACTGAATATGACTGGAATTGGAATGATATTTCAAGGCTGAAGGGGTAAAGAGCAGGGGGCATCCTATCCCCTCCCCCGAGCCCCTCCTCTCCTCCTCATCCTGCATCTGGAAATGAAGGATTTGAAGGGATCAGAGCCAAAGGAAGGAAGCAGCAGAAGCAGATCCCCAAGGCATACTATGGAAATGCTGCCCAGGAGACTTGTGACAGAGAAAGAAGCCTTTATTACATTCAACCATGAAGATGGTGAATTATTTGTTACAGCTGCTAGTGTGAGTTACCCTAACTAACTAATAGAACAGCTGTCTTTTAGGAGTAAATGTTGCTCCCTGTAAAGTACAGGGAGACAAATTGTGTTCAGAAAATGCAATGCCAAATCTTTCTTAGTTTCTTTATCTCTACAATTACTATTCCATGAATCCTTTTAATCAGAAACACTGAAATTATAGCAATTAAAATGCAGCATTTACAGCAGACTGACACCAAGCCTTTTAAGCAAGCATACTTGAAACAAAAAAAACGAAACAAGAATTGAACAATCTGCATCAGTTGGTAGTAGAACAGATTTGAGTTCAGCCAGCCAGCAATGCTCTTACTTCTCTTGTTATCAAGGCCGTAGGAAAAATCCATAAGCATCACTAACAAAAGCATGTTCAATATACTTCTGTAACATCAGAAAAGTTGAGATGACAATGAGGACAAAGATAATGACTATGATGGCGATTGACTATATGAATCATTTGTTAGGTGTTTACTTATTATGTGATACTTTACACATACTTTATCATTTAGATGCCCCATATGAAACAAAAATCAGTATCCTCATTTTCAGATGTAGCAACTGAGGCTCAAAATTGTTAAGTTAATAAATGCAGAAAAGTCAGTCTAATTCCATGATTTTTCCTCTTATTTACTAAGGAGAAAAAAATGAAGAAAATTTTTTAAAAGGTAGTCTAAGACAAGCTAGTCTCCAGCAATTTAATATAAATGTTATGCTTAATATAATTTACCCCCATGTCTCATATACATTTACAATGATATGTTACAGTCATTTGCTTTGCCCCTCCTCGACTCTGCAACTTTTCTTCTCAGTTTCCCTATAGAATGCATGACTATTTAACTAGGTTGATTGTGTCAGAGTCAGGAAATAAGGAGGTATCCCCTCTTTAGTCTTTGACTTCATATGACAAAGCCTCGCATCTAGATGTTTGCCCTACTTCACAATAGGTTCCTCTGAAACAGGCCATTTCTGTAGCTGACTCTATACCTACATAACCTATATTCTTTGCTCAATGCACAGGGCCTAGATTGTCCTTAGTTCAACAAACCAAGATGACATATATAGCACAAAGTCTGCTCTGAACATCTTGGAAAAAGTCTATTTGAGAATTTTTGGGGAGACCTATCTTATTATTCATAGAAAAATGATCCTTTAAAATGAGTTACCCCCCCCATACACACAAACCCTCACAATTATTTAAAAGTAAAAAGCTAAATCTATTTTCCTTAAACTATTAGTACAAAGGGAATGCCTACTGGTACTGTTATATGAAATAAACATATTTTTAACAAATCCAGGTAAACATCAGACATAAAATAAAACTGATTTTTTACTGTATATATGCTAATAAGTTTAGGCAAAACCAAGTGGCAAATTAAAAACAAAATTAATTGGGGAACTAATTAAGGTGGCTGAATGTAAGATAAACTTCCAAGAAACAGCTTCTGTTTGTACTAGCAAAAACTAAATATATGTGGAAATGGGAAACATTCTGCTCTTAAAAGTGAGAAAATGATAACATGCATAGGAATAAGTTCAGAGATATGATTATACTGACAAATTTTAATTTCTTCTTATTCCTCAAAATAAAAATGAGACTACAGAAATAAAAAAATCAAAATATCATCTCAGAATTTAGTTTTTATATATGAACTATTAACTATTCTATCAAAAAGACTATTCTATTTGGAGTTACATTAAGAAAGAAATTAATTTTTAGGTGGTTGGCATTTTTATTATTTTATCTTTACATCTAAGCAGAAGATATACCATTATTGAGTTATAGACCTTGTTTTATGTCCTTCAATAAGACTTAATAATTTCTTCCTTATCAGTGCTAAATTTTCTTATTACATTAATTCCTAATTCACTCAGGAAATTTTTCCCAGGTGGAGTAACGACCCTTGTATGCCTACATACTTCAAATTTCTCTTTCAGCTCTTTCCACAATGTAATGTAACAGTTCCTCTGTTTCTTCTCACCAGCCAATAACCTCAAGGACCCTGGTGAGATTTCCTTGGTTTAAAGCCTGTTTTGCCACTTATCAGACTTTAGACTTTGGGAAATTGAAGTCTTACTGAATCTTAGGGGTTCATATGCAAAATGTGGTAACTGTAAGAATTAAATGAGTTCATATATCTCAGGACTTAGGAACATTCTTGTCACACACTAGTTTTCCAACAGGGATGCTGTTATCACTCTCTGTGTTATCAACACCCAGCTCAGTGTCTATAACCAATAAAGATTTTATGAATGAATATCATAATAACAAAAGCATATTCTTATTAAAGTAAAGAAAATAATGTCAGGGTATGAACAGTTGGGGTCCTTAGCAAAGCATATGCTTCCAGGGCTAGCATTTGAGAGGCTACCATGCCTCCCGCTCATGGTTAGGTTCATGCACTAAAGTGTTCTCTGTGAGAGATGAATAGTCCTTATTGGTTTTCTAAACACTAGAAATTTGATTCATGCCTTAACTTTATTACTGGGGGTAAGAGTTACACCAGAATGATGTGAGTGCTACAGTACAAACTGTCTTCCTTCACGGTGTTTAAAATTCAACTTACTTAAAGTCCTGGTACATAGTGAAGTAACACAGACAGGGTTATAAAGGAATCTTACAAAATTTGAAAATGTTATCATCAGGAAAAGAAAAAGTGACCTTCAAAATAGATTGTGAAATAATAACCTGAGAGAAAGAATCCAGAAAGTGATCTTACTCAAGACCAGAGAATGTTTTAAATAGGAGAGAGTCATCAAACGTGTCAAGCGGATTAACAGGATAGAAGATAAGACAAATATAGGACAACTGAATCAAGTGATCTTGAGAAGAACAGTTTTATGAGGCGGTTTTATAAAATCCCAGTTGCATTGGCTGAAAAATGAGGAGAGGAGGTTATTTAGAGAATGCGTCAATTATTTTTTCAGAAAATATTTGTATGGGAAAAGCATCAGGCAGAAGAGATCAAGTGGTAGCTGTATATGTATGAGACACAAACAAGGTTTTTAATTCACTTTGTTTTTCTTAAGAATGGGAAATTTGAAACCATACCTGAAAAATTTTAACAGCAACCGAGAAAGCCAAATTTCTGTTTCCACAAAAGGTGGAACAATCAAATGGCTGAATCCTTCAGAAAATAAGTAGAAAAGGAATCTAGAGTGTGATGGGCTTTGCCACTGGAAGGAGGTAGAGCACTGAAATAATTTTAACAAAACGGCAAAAAGAAGAAAACAGATGTTGAGGACATGGAATTTTAGGTTTGTTGTTGAGAGGATAAAAAGCTTCCAACTGAAATCTTCTGTTTTCTCAATGAAGCATAAAACAAATTCAATAGTAAAATGAGAGAGCCTAAGATTGTCAGTAGGATTTAGGAGAGAAGAGGATGTATGAATTAGCTGTTTTTGAGAGTATACAAACTGAGCTTATTAGATACTTGTAAGAATACTAAATGAGGTTAACACATTTTACAGAAAAGTGAAGCTGATCTTGTTGAAAAGAATTTTTTTTTTTTCCAATAATGCTCTTCCTCATGGTTTTAGACAAGAGAAACTAGATAGTGGAATTCATGCAGGATGGATAATTTGCCATCTCAGAACTAAAAAGGTATAAGCAACTTGCATTTGAAAAGATGTAATTATGATGGTGGATCACTGAATATAACTAAGATAAAAAAAGATTAAAAAATGAGAAGAGGGGTCTTTTTTCTTGTGAGAAATACAGATTGGAGATATCACTATATCTCCTCTGAAGTTAGGCAGATCTATCTTAATCAGATTCCAAATATTTGGAGTTAACATATTAAAGTTTGTAGGCGAAGAGGAACAAAAAATGTGGGGAAATGGAGGAAGGCATTCAGATATAAAAAAATATGAAACTGTTCCACTGACAACACGGATGGACTTAGAGGGAGTTATGCTTAGTGAAATAAGTCAGATAGAGAAAAATCAAATGTCATGTAATTTCATTCAGATATGGCACAGAGATAAACCAAAGGTATGAATCAAATCTAAAAATAGACTTATTCTATATGACTACTTTAGTGGTTATCGGAAGGGAAGAGGGAGAAGTAAATTGTGTAAAAATGGTCCATTGTATCATGGAGGATAGAACTGGACTCTTAGTAGTGAACTTAATTTATTATATACCCGATGTTGATTTATAATAATGCACATCTTAAACCTACATAATGTTATAATTCCATGTTACTTCAATAACACTTTACAAAGGGTTCGTCCAAATACAAGATAATTAATTAAAACAGAAAAAATGTTTATCTACTTATTCACCTTCATTTGAAAACTAAATTCTACACTGTAGGAAGTGTTACATTTTTGATGTATTTGTTTGGTGTAAACCTACTTTTCCAATGCCCTGTGTATCAATGTACTAACGTTTAACAGATAAATCCAGAGCCTGAGAATTTAAATTGCAGCCTATGCTGCTATTGGAAGCAATTAAGTCTGAAGATTTGCATTAAATTGAAATATCATAACTGTCTTATGAGCAGTTGCTTTTTTTAGAGGCCTAATTAAACTTTGTAGATAAACAAACAGAAAAATATCTAGGCAGGTGTACATCTACTTAAATATCATGAGTTAAAAGAGAAGATGTGCCTTATCTCAGTATTAGAACTGGGTGATTGTGTAGAAATTTTTATTACTTCCAGTCACTAATGAGAAACTTTAAGTAACTTGCCTCTTCCCCAATTCAGATATCTATGAATCATTCTCTGAGATATTTCTAGCTCCAGTGTCTAGCATATAGAATAAGCTTCCATGACACTTTCATATTCAACTACCTAGGCAATTCTCTTCAGAACATTAAAGGCTATATTTTTCTTTCTGACCTCTTCAAAAAAACCTTTGAGAATGCTGCTAACACTCCCAATTTAGATAATAGGTAAATGCAGAAGACAGCATTTAAAGACCTTTCCGGTAAACATCTGTTAATAAAATAAGTTTGATTCGGTGGTATGCCAAGAGTAAATGTGCTATACAGTAAAAGAGGAAGTTGAGAAGTTCTGTGCAATGAAAGAAAAGAAAAAAGTAGGTATGTGTATATTTTTTTAAAATAAGCATACCTTATTAGAAAAAATAAAGTGATTGGGGGGGTCTTACTTGTTATCTTTACTTTTTTCTTTATCAAAAAGAAAAAATCATAAAACCTTGTAGAAAGTACAATAATCAAATATGTTATCCTCAACAGAAAATCAGGAAGTTCATCCTTAAGAGAAAATGAAGCACTGAACTATTCTGACAAGATGCTCACTTTTGCACAACTTCATTTGTCTCTATTTTAGAAAGATTCCTGACTTAGTTTTAGTATTTCAAAATTACAGAAGCACTAATGTTTGTTGAAAAACTGACCACCCTTTTTTCCTCTAAAGGGCACAGCTATACAAATGATTCACCAACTGGTATTGGGGTCTGTGACATTTGGGCACAAAGATGGATGTATATGGTTTCCCTTTTCTGCTATGACAACATTGCTTCAAAAGACATTTAGGTTCAAGGTTAGAATTGAGACTTTTCCCCTTAGGAGAACCCAGACAGCTAATTTTAAATTGGTTGCTTAACTTCTCTGAGCTTCCATTTCCTGGGTAAAATGAATATAAGGTTAGATTTGCTAACTCATAGAAATATTTTGCGATACAGACAATTTCTAACAAAACTGATTATGCTGATGCATACCTTACAACTATATAATGCTATGATGTAATGTTTTTTCAATGAAGTTTTTTAAAATGATCATGAATGTAGCAGAATGCTTTGACTTGAATAGCATCTTCATTGTCTCTAGCTGAAGGATGTTAAAAGTTTTTAGTCTCAGCTTTCTCATCTGTGAAAGGACATTTTGAAGGACTTTGGGAACATTTTGTTAGTAACAAATATAAAGGACTCCAAATAGTGGCCAGTCAATAAATACTAGTCTATACTTTTTTTTTTTTTTTGCATTTATCAGCAAACTGTCCTTCAAACATGGGACAAATTTATCTCCCACAAAGCTGGTAATTGTAGTGTATTAAAGCCCATCAAATAAGTTTAAATTCATAAGTTCATCGTGTCATTTTTCAATAGTCATCTTTGGAGGATAAGGAAAAAAATAAAATATTCTCTTGAAAACTAGTAAATGAAAAGAAATTACTATGCTTGTATCCTACCTTTCATCTATAAACCATACATTGGGTAACCATATCAAATTTGGGAAAGTGTCTTTTTATATAATTATCTCAATTAATACATAAAGAAATATATCATTTTCTTTTTTCCTTTTTTTTTTAAAGGAAAGGCACAGCTGAATAAAGGTGAATAAGCAGGCATGCAGAAAGAGAGAGGAGGAAGAAGCACTTCATTAATTTTATTTAACTGTTCATCCTGGTTGCTCTCCATCTCCCCACCCCCAAAGTTATTGACCCCAGGCCTTGGGATGTATGTGGACTGTGCCCACCACCACAAGACTAAATGACTAGACCACTAGGTTACTAACAATGAGTGCCAAATATCCATCATCACTTTTAATCTTCAATTACTTAATAGACCCAGGCATAAGCCTCAATAGCTGGGTAGCTGCTTAACATCAAAGAATGAAGAAAAGCTGTCTTTATATTCTTCTCGAAAGTATATAATTTTCACACACAATCTCACTTAAAATAGCTGAGCTAAATTCAGGGGCTACAATCAATCCAAAAATTTAGAAATCATACAGTTCAAATGGGCCTTATCCCTCATCTTACATTTTATTTAAAAATAATTTTATTAAAAATAAATCAATAAGAAGGTTGTGTGTGAAAGAGCCAACAGATTAAAAATGATTTAAAAGAAACACCCAATTAAAAAGGCAGAAGCTCAAGTATACCCAGAGATGAGCACCCAACTAATAAAACTAAAAATGGATGAAAAAAATGATGACTATAAAAGTCAATACAGTTTGTGGGGGGAGAAAGGTGAGTGTATTTGGGATGAGGTACATGGGGACAAGGCATCTGGGTGGCTGGCAGAGTCATTTCTTAGAAGAGTATTTAACTTAGGACAATTCATTAGGTTCTGAATTTGGCATAGAGGATACCTCTATCTTTTTTTTTTTTTTTTTTTTAATAAAATGTAAGCTTTACTAATGGAAAAAGAAGAAGTGGTACACTTAGCACCACCATTTAATCTAATGTATAACCAATTCAGGGAAAATCATAAAAAAGAAATTTGCTTTAAAAAAAGGTCCTATCAAATCATACTTCCATAGTCATAGATATAACTTCCATAGTTATCGCCTAGAAATATTTACACATTTTTTTCCTGGTCTAAGAAAGAATAACATAAAAGTTTTGCAGGATACTTTTTATCCACTTTTTCTATAATACAAAATGCACATAACAAATGTTAAAAGTAAGTACTTGATAAAACAGATTTATTTCTACAGGTTCTTGTTTCCATTACCTAAGATGACATTTTAAAGTCTTCCTATTTCTGACTTTAGTAAGCATCCCAAGGCATCAACATTTATCTCCATATACTAACTACATCTGCAAATACTATATTTTATTTAATCTGTGTGAGCCATTGCTTATTGTCAGTTTAATTTGTTATTTAAGCAATATGTACTACTATATTCTACTTTGTACTGTCTAAAGCAGATATATCGTGGAATATTTAATGAATATATAAAGACAACAGTCTTGGGGATTTTTCAATAGCAACAAAAATAATGTTTTATAAAGTCCAGATTATTTAATTTTTTGTTTTGTGGGTTATGTCCCAGACTTAAGCCAAAACAAACCTCTGATAGTAATAAGCTCCTGGAAAGAGGCACACTTCCTCTGTATTTTTGTGTATATCAGTGCAAGTATATCAGTGAAAAGACCATAGTTAGAGCTACAAATGCATATTTTCTGAAATAGAATATTAGAATTCTAGAATGTTAATCATGCCAAGCTTCTTCAAGATATGCTGGTCCAATTTCTAGCTAATGGGGGTGATATTTCCATAGGGATTACACGGGCCTGAGCCCTAACTGCTATTTCTAATATGGGTCTATCATAATTCCACACTCATTACATTTACATTTCAATTAATTCACCTGAAAACCTGGGGAAGTAGGTATTATTATCAGTGACATAACTGAGAGAAGTACGGGTGGGATTTAATGCAAGTTATTACCTACGTCCATTCTATTCTATCTTGTCACTATCTTGTTTTCTTGGCAAAACCCCTGAATACAAAGTAAAGTAGCAGCCCTAAGAAGGAAATGGAAATACCAAAGAAGAGTTGAATCTCAATGAACAGAGCCAAGGAACAAGACAGAAATAGCACAAAACTTAGTTATTGGATCATTCATTAGGGGTGACTCAGGCTACAGCTATTCTCAGGATTTCTCTGACTCAAGATGCCTTTTCATTAGAAGACATGACAATGGAGCAAATCATGCAGGAAAAATAAACACATATTTAATCTTTAATGAAGTGATTTACTCTTTTATACGTTTTCTTCAACCTTTTGGAAAAGACAGAGAACACTATGAGCCAAGCACTATAGTAGATGCCTGTATCATAAGTAAACACTATCCTAGTCTGCAGGTAATTCAATCCACTGGAGGATTTCAGCATAAATCATTTGCATCCTGGTTTTTCTCTTGGGAAATTTCTTTAGTTGAGATGAACCAATGCTTCTGAAAACACAATCCCTATCTTCTCTGGTCTCTTCCATCCCCACCTCCTCTCCAGCTCATTTCCCACTGAAATTATCCATTCAAAAAAGTGGCAGAAAATTCTGAGTTAAACTGGATCTTCCCATCAACACAGAGAAATTCATATAATTAGAAAATGCCAAGTTTGCCCATTACCAGCACCCAGGCATCACCCTATGACCCCTCCTAACTCCACTGATATCATAAATATACCTGAGTCAGAAAACGAATAGTCCAGCATGAATGAGAATGTAGGGGAGCATGTGGAATCCCCTTCTGGATTCTTTGAATAATTTTGCGGAATTAGAGAATTTGTTCTTGTAATTTCTCCAGGGACATGCTCCATTATTCTGTCTCAGCATTTTAACAAATGGTGATAATAGCTATTTTAGAGTTTAATATAACAGGAGACCAGGCGGAGGAACAGGTGCAAAGGGAATTAAATTAAAAACTTTCTCTTTAGAAAATCAATCTGTCTGTACAAGACTAAACTGCTGTGTCTGGCTCTCTACCCTTTCATTCTTCAGCTCTTGTGTAAACCCAGGATCACCTGGAACTATCTCACCTATTGTTGGCCCATGCTGGGTCTAGCAGACTCTGGAAGTATTGGCCAGAGGGATCTAAGGTAGTTGAATATCCATAGTGTGATTCCTCGATAAATTTCTTGCAGCTGATCTTCCCTTAAACTAAGGTTTTTCTAGGTCTAGTAAAAAATAATACCATAACACCTGCAGTTATATACTAATCACGTCTACATGTTTTATAAATACCACTTCAGCTATTCTTCAAAGAAGCGTTGCTATTAATCTGTTTTACAGATGATGAGATTAAATGGCTTACCCAAGACATAAAACTGCTACGTTAGAATGAAGATCTGAGCCCAGAAATGCCCAAGCAATCCAAGGAAGTAACCCTTCTTTGGGCCCATCTGGCACCCGAACGTTGCTAGCACGAGTCAAAGAAGATTCCCTTGGTATGGTTAGAAATCTGTAATAATATATATTTATCTATCACAGAACTATCTATCCCAAACTATACACTTTACAGTGGTATCATTATTACCTCCAAGAAAATCTCAATGATGAAAAATTGTAGGTAGGTCACTTCTTTTGTCCTCTAGAGTCCAGGTAATTCTTTGATCTTCCTCCCTGTCCCATGTTGTTCATATCACGGGACAATTACTCTTTTCATTTACATTAATAATTCTCCTCTCTAACAAAAATTATCAGTATTTGAGAGATTTTCTAACAATTTATTCAAAGTTTAACTCCATTAATTTCCTCAGCGTTAGATGTCTCACTTCAACTTTATGTACTGTGAAATAGTGACTACATGTCCTTATCTAGATATACCCTATTTGCATCTACCTGCTGAAGATGAGCAGGAATTGGGGTCTACTCAAGCCTTGGGTAGAAAAAAAAACAAACAACAAATATAATGAATTACCTCTGCTGGAAAAATATATTGATATGTGCTTATATGCATATGAATGCTGAGTGTGTGCATATTGCTATACAAGTATCTTAAAGATTTTCATCCTTAGATAACTGATATGGGCCACCTAAGATAAAAAAATACTTAAAATCATAGCAAAAATGCATTTAAGGAGAAATTTTTTAAAATAGAATATGAAACAATGTACATAAATTTATGCATTGCCATTAAATTTAGCAAATTTAGGCTTTAATTGCCCCAATGACCAATCTGTGAATGAACAAAGCCTGGATAATGCTCTGAAAATTTTGAGTAATTTTTCATTACAAATTTTATGTTTCTCTTTCTATTTCTCTCTTCCTCCTTCTTTCTTCCCTCCCCACACTTCCTTGCTCTTTCCTTCTTCAAATTTTTGATAGCTGAGAGTTTGGGGTATACTTGAAGTGATTCTCTAGTCTTACTAATTACTATTAAGGGTTTATGAAATATAATAGACATTGCAAAATCTGCAATTCCATTCTGTGATTGATGTACTTTGCATTTACAACCTATTTTCATACATAACATTCAGAAATCAGAGGTGATTTTCACAGACTTGATGCATGAATGAAAAAGCTAAGCAGATATGGATGACTGATTATATAAATAATTATATAAATATTTATTACATTAGTGAATATTTTCATGTTATAAAGTCTCATTTCCATATACATCTTCCTAATGTGACTTGAATAATAATATCTGTCTACATATATGAGTTTGTGCCTATACGTGCGTATGTGTGTATACCCTATAAAGTATAAGCACTATTCTCACTTTTTTTATTTAACATATGGACAGAGAGATAAAGTTAACACTGACAAATTCACATGGTTTGGTAGCGACAGAATCAGGCAGAGGCACCCAGGGTCCATGTCCAGTTGCTTTTATTTGTTTTTAACTAATCCACACTTACTACAGAATTCAATTTTTAACAATAAATTATCTTGGTATTATGTAATTGTGTCATTTCCCAACACTGCAATTCTTAATCAAGAATTGGTAAACGAGAAAATTTGGTGCAATTCAGATTGTCTGAACAAATCTGTAGTTAGAATGCATTTGCTAGGAATAGAGTTTTGTCAGAATATAAGCTTTAACACCTGCTCTCTTAAAACAAGATTTCTTTACTTTCAAAAGTAGAACTGCAACATTTTTGATTCTACCTGCAATACAGCCATTCAAAATCCATTACTGAAGAATAGGATTTAAAAGTTAATGGTACATTTTATACTCCAGGAAAAACTCATCCATTTTGCTGCTAGAAAGAGCACTACATGGAGAGGATGTGGAAATTTAAAACTGTTTTTGGCAAAATTACTTCTAAAATTTGAAAGGGATATTTATGACATCATTACTTATTTTGCTTATGATAATAATTGCGTAATAATAAAATACATATAATACTTGGGCAAAAAAGGCATAAAAACGTACTGAAAAGAGATTTATAATTAAGTATGCAACTCCTTTCCCCACTCACCCCAAAGTAAAAGAAGCCCAGCTCCAATGATTCTAGAGGAAAAGCTCATAAATGACTGGTTTTCACACACATGTAGTATTTTGGGTTACAGGTATACTTAGTTCTTTATTTCTATACTGAATCTTATGGTTATGTGCAATGGGATAAATTTCACATAGAAGTATAACATTAGAATCTCTTCTTAAGTACTTACTGTTGTATTTCCTAGTCTATTATTTCTGAAACATAGTCCCAAGTTACTCTACAGGTTGGGGAGGAGCTAAAGGAAATGCTCAAAGTGGATGGGCATATATACAAAATTAATTTTGAAGCCTCTGGTTTTGTTATAAAATAATACAATTTTGTCTTTTATTTCATAACATCTATGTATGCTTCAATAATAAAAACAAAGTATTTAGGGGCTTTAAACTAATTTTTAAAAAGCTATACAATTAACAAATGCTACTGAGCTCAGCTCTCTATGGGTAGCAAATTAGTCTTACCTGTCTCTAGGTACACTCAGATGTCTGGATCAGCTCTCGGTCAGTTGAACTAGGAGGGCAATGGTGGGAATGTCAAAACTGAGCAAACTGGTCCCACTCCATATCTTTTATGCTACTCCTGGGACTAGCTCCTTCCATGAGTACTCTCTTCTTACGGAGAAAGGAAAGAACAAGTTAGAACCCTTGAGTAGCAAGAGATTATTGATTGATCTTTCCAGGAGGAAGATATATTCCTTTGTTCTAATTTAATGCCCTAATGATAAATATAATCACATGCGATTAAAAAAAAAAGTTTCTTAACAGCACTTTATGAGTTAAAACACTTTTTAACTAAATATCTCATGTAGTTTTTCAAACTACTTATTGCAACTCTGGTCAGGTGGCTGCACTCATTTTAAGGAGACAGAAATCAAATATTTGAATAGCTAGAAAATCATGAAGGAAAAAGAAAAATGATAAAAGCAGGCAAGACTTGCCCTTTTTTATAAATGAAAGGTGCAAGTGAAGGTGAGTAGGCAGGCAGGCAGGAAGAGAGGATGAAGAAACACTTTATTTAGCTGTTCATCTGGGTTGTTCCCTTGGCTCCCAAACCTGGGTCCTTGCGATACCTGTGAACTGTGTCCAGTAGCCTTATCCTCCAGACGCTAGTCCACCAAGACGCACCAATACTGTTATTTTTTAATGACTCATCTTATCTCTTTCCATGGAAATGTACAGACTCTGAACATTTTCACGTCTTTTTTTTTTTTTTTTAAACGAAAGTTGCAGGCAGTAATAAAGGCAAGCAGAGGAAGGCAGGCAGGAAGAAAGAGGAGGAAAAAGCACTTTATTTTATTCAGTTGTTCATCTTGATTTTTTACCCGAACAGGAACCTGGGTCCTTGGGACGCATGTGAACTGCACTCTCTGCTGAAGGCAGGTGACAAAATTGTTATTTCAACAGGGCACACTATGCAAGTCTTCTCTTATTTACCACATCTTAAGCATTTAAAGAGATTTCAGAGAATCATAACTGAAGTGTATCCCCCTGGAGTAAGTGAAGCAGCCATGATTTATCAGAAAGGACACTGGGCTACAGGAGTTACTGACTTCTGAGCTATGACACTTAGGAGCTAAACAAGTCTTAGAACAAGTTGTCCAAATTCTCAGTCTCATCTTCCCAAGCTGTAAAATATGGATGCAAAAACTTGGCTCTTGGAACCATTATAATTTAATTAAGGTAATATGAATTTGAATACTCACCACAGTGTCAGAAATACAGTGGGATCTGGATTTTATCTTCTCTGACTTCTAGATAATACCTTCCATTAAGTCCCTAAGTCCTATACCTATACATTGAGTTTCAAGAACTACAGTTTCTGACTGTAATTTTCTCTAAAGGAAGATAGAAAGATTGATGGATAAAATCAGTGGGTGGATGAATAGAGAGATTTCAGTGAATGCTACCTGTGCTATTTCTTTATCACTTTGAAATAACTCGAAACTTGTAGGAACCTGTTTTTCTAAACTGTATAAGAATAATGTGCCTATATTGTCCCACCATCCTTGAATATTTTAACGAATTCTTCCTATAAAATGACATCAAAAGTAGGTTAACATGGATACTTTACTACTACTTAATCCTCAGTTGTCCCAATAATAAGGTTTAGAGTACAAAGATCTAAATCAACATCATGAAGTACATTAGTTGTCACTTCCTGCTAGTATCACGCAAAAAAAATTTGCAGTCTTTCTTAGCTTTTACAGCCTTGACATTTTTTAATATTGCTCAATATGTGATAGCATGGTCCACTGTCTGAGTTTGTCTAATGTTATCTCAAGATTGTATTTAGTTTTTCTGCCTTTGGAAAGATTTTCACAGAAATGATATTATGTTTTTCTTGTTTCTTCTATCAGGTGTTGCATGATTGTGATTTGTTCCATTACTGATGATATTAACTTTGAATATCTGATTAAGGTCATATCTACCGAGTTTTCCTACAGTAAAGTTAGTCATTTTTTTTTTTTTGTAATTAATACATACGCTGTGGGGAATTACTTTGAAACTATGTAAATGTTGAATTCCTCATCAACATTTTATTTGTTCATTTAATAATTTTAATCAGTTTGTTCTCAAGAATTTTCGTTATTATTCCTTGGTTGAAGATCTCTGATGTTGCCAGTCAAGGTCTCTGAATTGGCTCTTCTTCATCTTGCTTCCATTGTTCTTTGACCACATCCATTTATTTATTTATTTACTTACTTACTTATTTGGTAAAACAAAAGACTGAAAACATTTTGTACTTTCCCTGACTTAGTCCAATGATCACATTTTCTCCAGAAAGTCTAGTTCCTTTCAGTAGGTAAACAGCATGGCAACAAAAGAGTAGATACTTAGAAACCACGTTTTTCTCAGTGGTTTGAGGCCACTCCCAAAGACATCTAACTGGACACACACACACGCACACACACACATATATACACATATATGTATTATATGTTCACATACATATATACATATGCATTTACATATTTATATATAAATTTGTCTCTACTCACATTTACATACGATTTTATTTTTATAGTTCTATTCATCTATCTCTATAAGTTTTCTAGTACAATCATAAGAAAATAACAAAAAACAGGGTGATTTAGTTAACAGCAATTTATTTGCTCACATTTCTTTAGGTTAGAAGTTCAAAATCAAGGCGGTGATAGGTTTGGTTTCCCCAGGTCTCTCTCTGTAGCTTGCAAATATGACTTTCCTTTTTGTCTGTGTACACAGATCTCGCTGTATGACCAAACTGTCTCTTTTTATAAATACACCAGTAAGATTAGATTAAGTCCCATCCATTTGATCCCTTTTAACCTTAACTACACCTCTTTAAGAACCTATGCCCATTTGTAGTTGCATTCTGAGGTACCAGAGGTTAGAATTACAACATATAATTTAGGAGATACATGATTTAATCTATAACACTATCAATTTAATTTTAAGTTTACATTTATACTAGCACACACAGACACACAGACACACACTCTACCTAATTTGTATGACCCCAGCAAATAGCTTTTGGATTGAATTATTCACAAAGGAGGGAGGGAAGAGGATTGGGAGGAAAAGAGGGAAGGAAGGAAGGTCAGAAGGAGAGACGAATGGAGATTGAAAAAAATACTGGAAGGGAGTACAGTCTTGTTCTAAAAGTAGATTAAGACAGTATTTAAAAATTCTCTGTATTTCCTATGCTAATAGTGATAAACAAAGAGGAATTATTAAATAGAAAAATAATGAGTTGCAACATGGCTGTGGAGATTATAAAGCTAAAAGAAATGAGGTGGAAATAATAGTAAATTTTTGCAGCTCCCAACTTCAAAATAAGGAAAATAAATTCATCTTCTCAGAGCTGAACTGTGAAATGGAAACAATATAAATGAGAATAGATATTTCAAAGGAACTCTACAAATGCAGACTGGATGACTGACCTAGTCAAAAGCAGTTGATGGCATTAATATATAAAGGAAGAATATCAGTCAGAAAGGGTGCTGGTTTGAAGTTAAGGTTCATCAATTCAAGAATAATAACAACAGGATAGATGGAAAAATGTATCCAGGTATCATCAACTGATGGTATAGAAATAAAGAAGAATCCTCTGCTAGTATCCCAATAGCAAGGAAATGATTTTCTGATTATAATGGTGTTTTCCTAGAGATTTTTCAGTAGCAGCAATTAAATCACAGTGTTTTTTAAAGGATCAGTAGGAGAGAAGGGGTAGAGTTAGGGCTAGTGCTTTGAGATTTTTCACAAAACTTCATCCCTCAGTCCACAGAGACTTTCCTTATAATTGGGAGTTTTGCCTGTGGCCAGATATGCTAACTTTATTCAGACAGAACAATACCTACTATCAATGGAAACAATGAGCTGCTCGGTTAACCGAAGTAAATACAATCCTAAAATACAAGGTTTCAGAGTTCTAGGTCAAGGTTTAGGACCAGAGCAATGACGACCAGAATGGGGGTTGTCTTGACTTTATCAAAATAAATACCATCTCTAAGGGCAACAGGAAGCCCTTTTTTTTCCTGCCTGTTTTCCTGCAAAGTTCAGTGTTCATGGTCCCTTCTCCCATCTGTATGAACTACAGCTACTCTACCCATACAGTCTGAATAACGGTAACGTAACTTGTTTAGAATGCAGTTTTCCCTCAGAAGGGATATTTCACTGATTTTGTCACCTCGGATATTTCTTTCCTTAGACTCCTTCAAGGAAACCAGCTTTAATTTTCTTCTGATGCGACATGAGGATCTCCTTCATAGACTCTCAAATTTTATACTTTTCAGCGTCTGATTGGTTCACATGTCCCCTTTTTGTCCACATAGGTTTAGGGTTCACAGTCAAAGTAAGGGCAAGGAGAACAATCAAAATAATATTAACTATATTAGAGTAATAATAAAAATATATTAATTATAATAATGGTATATATAATCAATGTTACGTTAATTAATTAATAATAAAAATTATATTAATAACGCAATCTGATCAAATCCTACAGTGTCTTTTTTTCCTTTTTGCTCTATCTCTAACTTGTGACAGGATATTAGACAATCGGATAGCATATGTAGAATAGAAACCACAGCTATAGAAACACTGCTGAGTTTGCAAAGATGAATAACATATATTTGGAAATTGTTACAGTTTTTTGGAGAAACCAAACGAGCACTCTTTGGAAGTATTGTAGGCAGATTTATTACATGCATGGTATCAGCTGAGATTTCTTCCTCAAAGAGCTGAGCCCAGGTTTCTGGTTAGAACATGCTTATATAGGCAGAGCAAACACGGGAAGAGAGGGATGTAAATTCCAGGAAGGGGTTTCAAGAGTGGGAAATTCTTTGTCTGCTGGTTACATTCCAGCAAGCTGGCTTTGCTTCATAGTTGCCAGAAGTGGTAAGCAGGCCTTTTCCCCACAAAATCAGAATAGGATTAAAGGACTAGTTTGGTCCCTTTTGGCTGGAAAGTGACTTAATTCCTTTAGCTCCAAGTGAAAATATGTGAGATTTCATTCCACAGTTGTGAAGCTCAAATGAAATAATGGATATATATACATATACATATATATATATATATGTGTGTGTGTGTCTAGGCCAGAGAGACCTCTCCCTGATTAATTGCTATTTTCAGATCCAATATAAGTCTCTTAAATTCAGTTGGTTATTCAAAGAATTTTCTTTTTCTCAGACATTTCTCGTTACCCATGTGAATAGGGACAAAGCTGCCACATTAGCAAACCTGTCACACCAAGATCGCCCCATTCAAACTTTCAGCAGCAACACTGCTGCCTCTTGTTTCCAAAATCAGTTCATTCAGTAACTGTATTAGGGTCGCAGAAGAGAGATTTTCTTACTCACTCAGTGTAAGCCCTTTAACTTATGGAACAAGAAACTGAGATCAAGCGATAATTTATCAAAGTCATAGCACTTATGATGATGATGATGATGATGATGATGATTTGAAAATACAAATTTCTGTAAATCTAATAATGTATTTAAAAATAATCTCCAAATAACTAAGAAATATTTGTCTGCTTTGGGACTGTGCAATAACTCTATATACTTTAACTGCATTTTGTCTGAGAAGTCTGAGTTTCACATCACACATTTAGAATTCTACTCATTGTTTATAATTTAACTTGTTTATACCAAACTATGCTTAGGTGGGTGATCAAGTATTTCAGAAATAGGTCCTAATTTATAAAACAATAATAACAAAGTTGCAAAAGTCATTCTTCTTCAGTTCCCTCAACGGTCTCTATAAATGCTTGGGTATTAGTTTAGTTTGTAAGTGTTGACATATATAAAATCTTCTTATGTCCTCTCTATTCCATGGAAAGGAAAACAAAGCATATCATTTCAATGTCACAATTTGCAAATACATATATAATCACCTAACGAAATTCTACAAAAGATAGTAATGACAGAAATATCAACAAAATGATGATATACTGAATAGCAACTTAAAGTTTACAGATTCCTTCTGAATTCTCCATTACACTTAATTTTCACTACAATCCTAAGTCGTTACATTATAGACCAAATGTTTGTGTACCCCAAAATTCATACCTTAAAATTCTATTAGAATTTTTGAGGCAGTTATATCACGAGGGCAGGGACCTTCTGAAAAAGATTAGTACTGTTTTATAAGACTCCAGAGAACTCTCTGCATCCTTCTATAATTTGAAGATGATGGCAATCTATGAACCAAAACCAGATTTGCCAGTGCCTGGGTTTTGACTTCGCAGCCCCAAAATTGTGAGAAATAAATTTCATTTTCTTATAACCCACCCAGTGTATGGTACCTGTGTTCCAGCTGCCCGAACAGCTAAGATAGTGAGCGTTTTACAAATGAATGAACAGAGACTCCAAGATTTTCAAAAACGTTCACTTCCAATCTAAACTTCCAATCTAAACTAAACTTTTTCTAAGTCTTCATCTTTTTTGGTTAGGATATCTTTAATAAATGTTAATGCTTAATAATGCTTAAATAAATCTTGCAGCTCACTTAATAATTTAAAGACACATTATAAATTATTTAGTAATTGTCATAAAAACTAAAGACCCTTAGAGCTCAAATGATGCACTGGAAACCTTAATGTCATCTTCTAACTAATGAGCAAACCATCTAGATCCTGACGAACCTTCTATGAATTACATATCTTGGTGTCCTCAGACAACATCTAAACTACAATAACACAGCAACTAAAACAACACAGCAAACTAAACCATCAAAACTTTGTGGGAGAATTAAGCACTCATCTGTTATCTATGGATCCAGGCAAGAGGAAGACAGACTCAACTTGATCAGCTAAGTTTTAACTACTTGAAAAGCAGCAAAAGTGAAAAATAAAATAAATTGAAAAGTTAAATCACTCTAAGCTTCTATTTACAAGTTAAAGCACTCCTCTACTGTCTGTTTCAAGAAAAAAAGTTTTTAAAGGAAGATATGCTATTTGGAGAGTAATTTCAACCCCTAACTCTATGTGAGTGAAACAAATTTATTTCTTCTGATAAAGAGAGCACTAGTCAAGTCAGCCTTGTCTAATGGAAAACAATTTCATTCCCGGTTTGGGGGGTTGTTTCTTTCTCTGACTAGTTTCAGTGAGCCCTCTTCCAACTTCAATTTCTCATACTCCTAGTACTTTCATCAGAGGCTATCTTCTATCCCGAAGTAGTCAACAAGTCATTTTATTTGTCTTGTTGAATCCATCAAATCCTTAGTAGATCCAGACTTCATGAAAATAGTGTTACAAAATCTTGGTATGTGATATGTCTGCTTTGTGAGAAACCCAGAAACATGGATCAATTATTAGATTGTGAATGACTGCTTAGCAAAATAGCTCACAGAAGACCTAGAGACAGACTATGCTGAGTGACTAAAGCTAATCCTGGGATCAACTTTTACAAAGCAGATATAATGCCATTTGGTGAAAGCACAGATGAGATTTCCAAGACAATTTAAGTTCAAACTGTACTCACTAATACCAGAGTGCTGCTGCTTTTGTGAATGTCAGTTTATAAACATAGCTTTAAAGATGTGCACATTAAATTCTTGTAAATTATATTTGGGTTAAGGGCAGAATGGTATAGAGTTCATCATTTAAATAAAAGCATGCAAGTGTTTTATATAAATATATTAACTTAAAATACAAACAATCCTATTTACATTATGTTTAGACATTTAATTATTTTTAATTGGAAACTCAGTCTCATAGATGATGAAATCTCCCACCTTCCAAGGCAGACATCACTAAGTTTCTCTCTATCTCCATTGGTGTGACTAAATGCAAAAGTTCTAATACTTTGTCATTTCTCTCCAAGCATTAGCAGTTTTTTTTCTCTAACTGCAGGCATGGTATCCACTTTTTATTAGAAATGCAGAAATTCTACAGTACACCCATGTAAACACCAACTTCTCAAAACACAAACCCTGACTTAAATTCACTTATCAAATATTCTCTTTCTATTGATAACAGGATTTGGTCAAACATGTTAGCAACATTCTGGTCCCATGAAAGCACCCTAAATACACGCATGCTCTGCTAAAACAAGTAAAATTTTCTACAGGAATAGCAAAGACTGAGAAGTTTTGCTAGGATGGGGGGAGCCAAACATATCCTTTAAAATTTATTACCAAGCATTAGCCACACGTACTTGACCACAGAATAATCTTTCTTTTTATAATAAGGATGGTTTATACTCTATAGCAATAGTGTTTTTGGAAAACACTTTGACAAGAACACCCTTCCTGACTCTCTAGAAAACATCATCTGCCGTGTAGTGCACTCCACAGCACCCGCCAAGATGTGAGGGTGACTGTCTCCCATTCTCATCTAAATCTAATGTATTAGCACTAAATATATTGCATTATTGTATATGAATTTTGCATATATACTGTATATATGTATTTATATATACATATTTTGTGTTTATATTGTTATATATATTTGTTTTATACATTACTAAAGGTCTCTGTATGTAAATATATATAGTGTATATATAGTTTTCTCCAATACATTATTCATTGATAACAAGGATCCTATTTCATATTCATATCTTGTGCATAAGACCTCCTGAATACTCCATGGAACATGTGTCAGTTTAATGAATTAATGAAGGAAGAAAGATTTAGAAAGAAGGAAATGCATATGATTTTTTAAATATCTTATTATTTGGTGAGAATGTATTTGCTCCTGTGTATATGCGTCAGAGCATGTGGTGCCCACTCTGACATTATAATCATAGCATGACTATAAGATTGGATGTGCAAATTGGGATATTTTTAACAGTGAAATGGTATACACCAAGTAATAAAATTACATGTGTATATAATATTAACTAAATGGTTTATTATATTAACAAAAATATTATTGTTAATAATATGTTTAGGAGTAAAATTCTCTATAAAATATAAAAATCAGGATGCTTAAACTTACATCAAAATAATAATTCCTAGTATATATATTTATAAAAGCTAATTGATTTTTGCTCATATTTGTCCCCTATGCTATGTAGCTGGTATAATGAAGAATGTCTATTTAAAAGAATGTTATTATTTTTAATTACCTATAACCACACAGAGATGTCACTTTATGGATATTAATTTCAAATTACTGATACTTTGAGCTTTCTCTGTAGACCACTATATTATCTTTAATTGAGAAAATATTTTAATTGAAGGTGTATGGTAAGTCAGTCTATTCTTTCATGTGCACATTATTCACCAATCTGTTTTCCTTTTCATAATGATATAAGTAAATATTTCAGCCCAAATATTTCAATGAGTTCATTTTTGCTTTAATTTACCTTTCTTTATTATTATTTTTATTAGAACTAAGTTAACAAATAAGTTGTAGCTTTATTTTCATCATCTTTAAAAATAATTCACTACAGGTGTGGCCTAGCAGATAAGCTTGATGCCTCTGCCTGGGTTCATACCCCTGGCTGTGGGGAACAACCAAGTTGAACAACTAAATAAAATAAAATGCTTCTTTCTTCTCTCTCTGCCTGCCTGCTTGTCTGTTTTCCCACCTTCATTCCTTCTCTGCACCTTTCCTTAAAATATATAATAAAATAAAATACTTCATTAAGAGACTATAAAATTTCAGGCTTTCTCATATTCATATCATTCTATATATAACATAAATTCATCTGATTTAAAAAATAAACTTCCTCAAACTTTTTTTTAAATGCTAGGTCAAGATATTAAAAAAAAAAAACCAAAACCAGAATTCTAAAATGCAATCTTATTCAACCTTTGGATTCTTGTCTGCTTTGTTCAGTTTTCCCTTGCTTTTGTAGCGATACATTTAAATGTCATTTTTTAGAAACCCATGATCATTTTGTGCAAGAAATGCAGAAGACATGCTTACCAAAAGTGTTCTGCTTGATACTTAGATTGATACATAAAATATTTATTTAAAAGCTCAACTTTCTAAAATTAATGTTGAATGTTGAATGAACACTGCAGAAGAAAATCAAGATCATTGGGCTAAAGTATGTATGTGTGTGTATATATACACATAAATATGTATATACACACCTATGTAAATATCATATAAACCTAGCTATGTCTCTAAAGTTATTTTTATTAAACATACTTATAAATATTGACTATAGCTTCTTTTTCTTTTTCTACTGGCACATTATTACTGAATATCATTTGAACCAAGTTATAAATTGTGTGTACAGCAGCTAATTCTATTTCATAGATTCCATAATCTAAGAACATTGCGGCACAAGATTTCTTACAAATGTCTATTTGTTATGAATACTGTAAAAGGAAACAAGTAGCTTCTATTCACTGTTGAACTTGCTTTTCTAAACAATCTTTTTTTCTTTTTTTTTTTAGAGAAAGGAAGCTGGCAAAATGAAGACAAGTAGACAGGCCAGGAAGAGAGAGGTGGAAGAAGCATTTATTAATTTGTTTAGTTGTTCATGTTTGTTGTTCCCCTCAGGCCCTGGGTTGCAAATCCGGGTCCTTGCATGTTATATGGTCTACACCTAAGCCACTAGGGTGCACTTCAATGTTGAAGTTTTGTAAACTAAATCTATTGCAGCTTTCAAATTACTGTTAGATGATTTAGTTCATTTGACGTAGTTCGATTTCTTGTATTGGATGACAGTCCACAACTGGCATTAACTGACTTTCTCTTTAAAGCCTCTGAGAGTACTGACATAAAACTGGCATCATTTAAGCATTTGCAATTGTCAATAAAGTCAAGACATTTACATTTACTATGGTTTTACATTTTTTTTAATATTTTTTGTGCATGTATAATAATACTTGCAATAGAAAAAGAGTGAAAATAATTTAAAAGAACAATCACTTGACATGGTCATGCTTCAGAGATAACCATGTTATGGTGTAATCTTCAGGAATAGTCTACTTTTTCTTTTCTTTTGTTTTGTAGTAAGTTATTCTACACATTAAAATAAACTAATATGTCTCGCCTCCCCATTCCTCAGATATATGTTCACACCCTGCCCTCCAACAAATCACGAAGTGTTTTTTACCATCGTCCAGTGGTCGCTGCCACCGTTTGTCCCCTCCCCCAACCCCTTCGCTATTGGTAACATCAGTTCTATTGCAAGTGTCCAAGGGTTGCTGGTTTTGTTTCCTCTGTTCCTTTGTTTTGTCTATTTACATTCCACATATGAGAGAGATCATCTAGTGTTTATCTTTCTTCTTTAGACTTATTTCACTTAACATAATCTCCTCTAGATTCCAGTATAGTTTCTTAAAATAAGTAGTAACTTCTGAACTTGGTGCTGATGTTTTTAGAAAATTAGCATCTTCTGCCACTTGGGCTCTCAGTGATATTACTATGACTCCCTTGGGGGATGGTAAATGCAGACCAACATTTTGTACAGGTTACATATTTATTATCAACTTTGTTAGCAATTGGAACTTATTAAACATGTAATTCTTGGTAACTTTTGGTATAAAGCCTTTTAAAAAAATAAGCATTGTCAAACAGACTGAGTAAATATAGATTTACACTATTCAATAAATAACAAACCACTGAACCAATAACATCCCCATGACTTTATATATATTCAACAGCTGGAATACTTAGCTATTATAATCCTGATTTATTTCATAAACTTTTAACTAATAATTTTCAGAGATTCACTCTGAAACCTCTCACACTGTGGTCGAATATCTTCTTAACGCCGTGCAAATGTAGCACACTTTACAGAACTGGCTAATACTACAAGTGGCCAGTAGAGCAGCTCTGCCCAATGTTTCTCCCACCTGCAATGAGAGGAGTTAGCTGTCCCTAGTCACTTGTGTCCACAAAGTCTTTGTTCTATCAGCAAGCACCCTGCGGCCTGACTTTCAAGAGGGAGCTAGTTATATTCCATTTGGAAAGAATCACAAGAACAGTTAGATAATATGTGCTCATCATCATGTTTAAATATGTGTCAGAAATGAGAATTCAGCTCATTACACATGCATCTCACTTCTAGAGAAGACAATGTTGGAAGTCAATGGTCGAGGTGAAAATCCATCAAGATTGCAGATTACTTAAATGTCATGATACTTAATGATATTTAATTAAAATATATTTTAAATAGTACTAAACCAAATACGATGCTAGGTAGAAAGCAAACCAGAATCTTCTAGGCCATCTGGAATATGAGGTCCCTCGAAGAAAGAGGGGATTTTTGTCAACCACGTGTTGATGAAGGTGAGAGTCTCTCTACATCTTTATCTGGAATTGGCAATACTTTCTTTTGAACCTCCAAGAAAAAGTCAATCTTCTTTTCTAAACTAAGAAGTGTTGCATGGCTCAGAAATGCTGGGAAAATAAAAATGCATTTTTCACTTAGCACTTGGTTTGAAGGCCACATATATTTCAGAAAGCTGCTGAAAAATCATTAATAGCAAACTCGTCTCTAAGACAGCAGAAAAAGTTCTGGTCTCCATAGTTCTGAGTATGTTATGCAATTTCTACTGTGACACTAACCATGACATGAGAACTCTACCTTATTTTATTTCAAATCACTGTAACCATTAGGCTTTTAAAAAATTCTCTGTATCATGGTCTTTTGTGTGGTTTATTGTAATCTATCTGAGCAAAAATTTTACCCTATGTTCACTGTATGGACATAGCAGAATATGTAAACCTTCCCTCATTGTGGCAGATCTCCATGTATTTGTTCATTATCCCTCAAGTCTTCAGGTCTCCAACTTAAACTTGTTTCTTTGTAGACTGCCTGAATATGTACTTAATTATTAAAGATAATTGTGGAGGACCCATTTTGTCCACAGCTCTAAGTCAGCTGTTCCTAACAGAATGACTCTGCCTCCCACTCCCTTAACATTTAGAAATACTTGGAAATATTTTTGTTGTCACAATCAAGGGGGTGGAAGGGAGAGTACAGGCATCTAGAGAGTAGAAAACAGAGGTGTTACTAAATGTGTTAGAATGTAGAGAACAACTTCCTCTCCTGCCTCTCTGCCCCAAGATATATTTTTCCAGTCCAAAATTTCTGTTAAGTGAATAGGCTGAAACACTGTTAGAAGGATCCATAAAAGTTTCTCAGAAAGGTCACTGACATTGTCATTTACCCAAACTAGAGGGAAGGAAGGAGATATAGAAAGTAAATGCAGCTCATAATATCCAGTAGAGTAAAATTTAAAATTTTCTTAATCTTGAAACATTATAATATAAGGACTGACACAATGGGAGGGGTCCAGAAGAGGAATATTGACTCCTCCCAAGGCATCAAGGCAGTCATGTCAGCCGTTGGAGCTCTGTTTGTCTTAAAGAATAGAATGCAAAAAATTTCAGAAATGCTCTACACTGCCCTACCCTATCTTGACCCACTATCTTCACAATCATAGATACCACCATCCTTACTTGGTGATAAGTATTTTCATTATCATCTCTCAATTTACATATGATATCCTAGACAATTAAGTTTACTAATGCCTGTTTGGGATTTACATTAATCGAGTTACACTCTAAAAATTATTTGCACATTCATCATTCAGGATTTGACTGCATGGTTGATCCAAGGGATGCTTTAATGTTGTCCTCTATTTTCACTGACATAGAATTCCTTTGTATAAATACACTACAGTTTATCCACTCAATTGTGGATAAACAGTTGGTTATGGATTGGAGCTATTGGAAAGAGTATTGCTAGGAAACCTTCCTGAATATGTGATCTGATGGACAACCTCATAATTTTCTCCAGAATATTTGTCTAGATGTAAAATCTGTGGTTTAAAGATGTGTTTATCTTCAAATATACTAGATTTATCCAACTTTTCCACAATACTGGTACTATGCCTAGTATGTATCTAATATATCAGCAGTTGTTTTTCATTGTTCCATGCATACTTCAAAGTAATTTGTAGTTTCCAGTTGTTAGGCGTAGTATTTTATAGTTCACATCTTCTATATTTTACTTGCTTTCTTTTATCTGCCTGTTCTCTCAGTTTTGAAGGAGCCATTAACGTCTCCTACTAAAAGTTTCTTTCTTCTTACAGTTTTTGTTTTATATCCTTTAAGAATGTATCAAGTACATATACATTTACATTTATTATATCTTATTGTTGGATACATAGCTCTATGATTATAAAGTGACTATCCCTAGTAATGCCTATTTTCTAGAAATGAATTTTTTACTATATTATAGCTACATACCTTTCTTTTGGTTAAGATTGGTATAGGAATTATATTTCATCTTGTACAATTTCCTTAGTCTTTATGTCTTATATGTCTCACCTGAAAATAACACATAGATCTTTTAAACTAAAACTTTTATTTCCAATCCAATGATTTTACCAAAACATTAAATCAATTTAAATTTAACTATACTTAGATATTTTTCTACAACACTCTTTTGTGCTTTGAAAGCTGTACTTTCAATTTGCCTCTCTCCTATTTATTTATCTCATTCAAACTTGTGACCTATGAATTCTGCAATTTCTCTATTTTATTCCTTTAGAAATGATAATATCATAATAAAAACAGAAATCATATCAAAGTATAAAATAAAGCAACAGGTGTGTTACCTCCCCAAAAAATGCCAGGATATCAGAACACTTTATTCAGTCATAACATCTCTGACTTACATATTACATAATATCCTCCTAATCACCGAAATCTAGAGTTTTATATATTTTATCATCAATTTTGTCTATAGATAATTTCCCTGACCTTTCTATGTGATTCTCTCATAAACTATATCCATTCTGATGTTTGTTTCATCTGTCTAGTTCTTGATCTCAGTGTCATTTTCATTTCTAGAAGAAGTTTTATTTTCTAAGTTTTTACAGTTACATTGTCACTTTTATAGTTTTCTACTTCTGGAACCAATTTTCAATAACTTTTATTTACTTAAAATAATGACTATTTTATGATCTAAATCTGATAATTTCTATTAATGAAGTATTTTGCTTTTCTATTTTTAATTGTCTGTTGATTTTGCTGGTTCTCACCCTTAGAATCTCATTTGTCTTCATTAGATTTTATATGCTTTATTATTTTTAAATTATGCTATTTTTCCTAGTGAAATATCTGTGTCAACACTTGAGGATAAAGATAGTGCTGTATTACTTTATAGAGCATTTCTTTTTGTTTTAGGGGCCTAAGAAGTCCTGCTATTCTGCTTAAATCTTTCAAATGCCTTTGTGCTTTTGAGCTTCTAATTCCAGTCTATGAGTTTGAAATTAGTGTGAAAGCCGCTTTCTTTTCATTTATTCTCAAAGGATTAAGCCAATCAAGATATTAGCTTTATATCTGGAGGATTTTTTGTTAAACACCAGAATCCAGGATGTGTCCAGGAGTTGGAGTTCTAACCCTTTCTAGCAGTTAGGCAAAAAAAGTTCAAATTTGGCTAGCTGGGTAAAGCCTTTTGTGGCAAAAGCATGATCGATGATTGAATAACTTTTCTAGGTACCCCTCTCTCATGATATTTGGAACAATACTTCTTAGCAATATATTATATTTGTTAGATTTTTTAGAAGTTTTCAATTCAGCCATTGCGATTTTAACCAGGAATTATAAGGATCAGACTCTTACTTATCTTAAAAACCTTGCACACCTTTCATCTAAATGAAATTTCAATGTTGTAATTGTCTATATCAAAATTTTAGAACAGGTTGGGAAACACTACTATTTATCTCATTAGTTCCATTTTAAAATTGCAATAAGCATCTTCTATGTGAAAGATCTCTGACTGCAGACGTGGAATACAGACAGAAGTGCATTTCTGAACGCAGATGCTAAAACAGCAACAATAATTATAGAAACATGTAGAAAATGCTTAATACCATAGAAGAGAAACACACAAATGGCCCTGGGTATCTATTAAGTAACACAATATTTCCAGTCAAGGTTATTAGTGAAGGCTTCCAGGAAAAAAAAAAAAAAAAGAAGCATTCATCAGATATGTAGAATTTGGGCTAAATTTTTCTGTGTTAAAAAAATACATAAAGTTATCTGACTCCAATTCTTTGATTTTGAATGTACTGAGACTTTAGGAATATCTCTAGCCTAGGCATTATATCTAAATAATAGATAGATTGCAGTAAATAAATGAAATATTATGGATTACATTTCTAGAGCAATTCTGAGGCTCTTAATAGACATTTAACCTATTGCAATCAGTGGATTATTTAGGTCTGCAGATGTGTGAATATATATTCATGTCCCAGTGAATCACTGCTGAGGAACTTAAAATTGAGTAAGAAAAAGAAAAAAAGAATGACTACATTAGCATTATTCAGCACTTACATATTTCATATAATAGATTTTCCACATACATTACCTTATGCATAGGTATAGAAATAACTATCGCCATTTTTTCTGCCATATAAGTACACAGACTACTTTCACAATAGTCACTACTATAGCTGTTTTTTGTTTTAATCATTCTAAAATTACCACTAGATTGCTAGTTAATGTTTGGGGGAGAAATCCATGATATATTGATACACGTATAATCACTTTATGAGCTCTTCAAATAATCATTTCAAATGCCTCTTATGTCAGCTCTCATGGAAAAAATACCTTGTGCATCAGACATGTTCAGGGAAATATTCAAGAGTAATTGTGAAGAACATTTTCATCACTTGATTATGAATTTCCTATATTTCTCACTATCCTCTATGAGGGAAAACATGATTTTCATTCTCAGTACGTCTTTTTGATGAAAGACATGCAAAAGAAAAGGACTGAAAATTGCATGATAGATGAGTATATATAGACATCTAATCAGAACAACAAATAAGATTATTTTAAAAGCTGGATACAATTGGAACCCATTAGTCTGGGAGGAAGGCAGAGTTCCAGTGAGGGAGATGAACATTTCCCCAAATGGAAAACATACTGCTTCAGAACTGTGGGTTACATAAGGCTGGTACCTTTAGGTATAGAGTTGAAAAATGCAATTTGGCAAATAAAAGTACATTGCTAGCACAGCCATTTTTAAAAACATTCTGGCAGATTTTCAAACTGTTAAAATGTATCTGAATATTCATAGTAACATTATTCTTAACAACCGAAATGTGAAAATAATTCAAATGTTTATCAAGTGATAAAGTGAAAAACAAAATGTAGTATATACTTGTGATGTAATATTGTCCCATAATAAAACAAATGAAGCTCTGTTATGTCATAATATAATGAACCTTTGAAATATGTTAAGTTAGGGAAGCCAATCACAAAAGTGAGTGTATGATTCCATTTATAGGAAATGTCCAAAAAAAGAAAATCTGTAGAGAAAAAATATGTTAAGATTTTTCTGGGACTTGGGGTGATGGTGGGTATTAGGAGTAGGCTAAGATTGCAGAGTTTCTTATTTGGAATAATGAAGAATTCTAAAATGGATTGTGGTGATGGATGTACAAATCTGTAAATACAGTACCATTTGTTGAATTATACACTTTAAATGGGTAAATAATATGGCATGTAAATTATGTCATAATTAAATTGTTATAATAAATGAGTTCTGATAAATTTTAATTTCAGATAAATAATAAATTTTAAATAAACACATCTAAGAATAATTCATGCTGCCACAGTCTTAAACAACAACAACAAAATGTTTATCCTGAATTTAAATTTAATAGGGGGTTCTGCATGTTAAGTGAGAATTCTGTAAATAAAATAACTCTAAAATAAAATTAGAAATTTTTCATAATCAAATTGGAGAATTTTGGCACTTATATCCTAAAAGCAAAACAAGATCTGAATTTGAAAAATGAGGTTTGGAGAATTAATTAGGCAAAGAAGAAATTTCTCCTATTTAATGGCATTCTAGTCCAATACATTATAAATTTTTCAAAATCTGGGAGTTCCCAATATATATTAAAATGAGTGTTTTCCAACATTTAGCTGTTCTCTGAACTTGTTATACTCACTTTTCTTCACTCAGTAAAGTAATGTGATAATGTGTTACATACAACAGACTTGAGAGTTATTGGTGCTTGGAGGAATGGAGGAAATTGTGTGGCAGAATTTGATTTTAAGAGGGCAGTCAGTTCAAAAGGCCTGAGTCAGAGCTCAGAATCAAAATTCAGAGGCCAGCTGTGGGGATAGACAAGTTGAGATAAGCATGTTAGGTTAGTTGAGAGACAATAATTTAAGGAAAATCATCCTTTCAATCATCAAGCAAAATGTAAAATAAAAATAATTCCTGGGGTTATTTTAGTTATTGTTTTTTAATTTTAGGGAGAGAGAAAAAGGGAGAGAGAGAGAATAAAATTATCTTCTTTTTCCTGGGATAATGTTTTAGCATTTCACTGGTGAAAAAATGAAATCCTGGAAGATTAGAGAATATGGAGCTATTTGGACTGGAATGTTTGAAAATACAACCAGTTCTATGTATTAACTTTGATCAATGTATTCCATAATGGATGACAAAAGAAAACAATTTTATTAATAAATTCAAATTTACAGAATTCCTACTAGGTACAAATTCCATTACTGGCTTCAGAAGATTTGTAATTACATTAGATAATCCCCCTTCTCCATGGTCTTAAAGCCTAATCCAAAAGCTAGAACCTATTACATACTTCCAAACATAGTGAAAATAATTTATCATCATATTTATGCTAAACTAGCACTAACTCAGTTTAGGACCTATTTTCTTTTTTTAATTTCAATTGCCTCCATAGAGGTATCACTAATCATGATCTTTCAAAGACATAAACTTAGCTATGGTTTTGCTTTCCTAAAATTCTTCACTGACTACATGATATCAGTTGGATAAAGTTCCAATAATTCATTATACCCAGATAACTCTTTCCTAGTCTGGTTCTACCCTATCTCCCCAGCTTCAACTGTTGGCTTCCTTCCCCCCTGAAACTAAGACAAAAGCATGTATGAGGGTTTTTGTGATGTCCAACAAACAAATAGATAACAAGATTATTTAAAGCCACATATTCCTGCTAAATAGAGAGGTTGTGTAAAGTGAGCTTAACTTGTTCATCAGAGCATCCCGATGCATTTTAAAGAGAATTGCCATACCCCAGAGAGAGATAGCACAAGGCTGGGTAATTATGATATGAAATGAAGCTATCTGAAATATTTCTTGTCTTCACAAAGGAATTTAAAGAATAGGATTGCTTTAAATAAATGTGATGCTGTTTGTACTGCTACCATGTACATTTCAGTTCTCTTTCAATTTATAATCCCCATATATAAAATCTTGAATGCAACTACTATATGCTCACATTTCAGGCAGGGGAAGAAGGGAGAGTGAAACTGAAAAAAGGATAACTTTCACATCCTGAGTCAGTACAATGAGGAACAGAGAAAGAAAATACAGAATGGCAGGGCAATTCAAATTTAGAGGAAGTCTAAGTTTGGAAACAGATGTGATCTTGATACCATAAATACTCCTAAGAAAGCTCAGAAAACTTGGGGTGCTTTGGACACTGAATAAACATGAAATGAGGAACATGAGACTATTTTGTTCATGGGGCAAAGGGTTCCAATACATGAGTTATGCCCACTATACATAAACACTTTTACTGTGCCAAAGTTGGTATAGAATTGTTCAATAGGAATTCTCTGAAAGTCACTGAGATGACATTACAGCTGCCATGCCAGGGATGAACATCTGGAGAAAAGCAATAGGATTACACTGATTCATTGGGGAGCACACATAATATCATTTCCCCTTGACCTCTGTTGAGCTAGCTTCATTATCAAATCTCTCAGTGTTACGGGAGGCATTAATTTCTGAACTGTTCAGACTGGTTTGTGGATTTTTAGTATCAGGTGTCATCTATTATACCTCACAATGGAATTTTTTGAACGTGAGCTTGCTGATAAAATCAAGGATCAATTCAACAAATGGGAAGTTGCCCATTCAGACAAACCTTTCATCAACCTCTCCCTGTAGACCTTAATGGCCCTATCACCAGTTGCCCTTGAAGATAAAACCTCTACCAGCAATAATTTGAGCTGTTTAAATTTCATCCTACATCATAATAAAAATAGAAGGCTAAAGAGAAAACATTAATTTCTGTGTGAAAATCCAAACAAAATGTTTTAAAAGGAAAAAGTTATCTCTTAATGCTCATCATTCCAACCATTCAGAAATGAATAATATGTGTGTGGGAGGAGGGAACATTTCTAACAAAAGTACTATTTTGCCAGGCTGTGATATACTTACCACTAATTGCTAAATTGGAAACTCCATGATGGCAGAGATTTCACCTAATCTGTCAACTGAAATAGCCCAACATCAATTCCTGCTAGAAAGTGGGAATATTAAAAAAAACAACACAACAGTGAATGATTAAGTAAACTTGCTACTGTCTATAGTATGTTGTTGAGTATTTCCTATGTGTCCTATAATGTGTCCTATATCATAGGTAAATAGAAGAGTTGGAATGTGAATCTAGTTCTTTCTTACTCCAGAGTCTACCCTCAACCTCTGTCCCTAGTACCTTTCCATATATACTTAAATAAATATGTGCATATATATACATATATATATTTACTATTATATGTGTATATTCTCATAGGTCACAGTTCCTGGAACATGAAACAGAATTTATCAAGAGATAATTCTCTGAATAATGCTATTTTTAAATTTTCATTCCCTAATACATAGATTACATAAAATTTTTCAGAGAGATTATTTATTATGAGCTCATTTGTTCTGATCTCAAACTGATCAGTGAGGAGTTTTTAATATGATCCTAGAATAATTGTCTCAATTTAGTTTTTCTAGTCACTATGTTTCAGTTTAAAACTGAATTTATTTTTTATCCCTCTTCTCACACACATTGATAAGGAATGAAAATTAGTGATGTTTAGAACATATTATCAAATATTTCTTAAGAAGACTTCTTATCAACATTAGGGATATGCACTTATGTTATCATAGCATACACTAGACAGAATCTTAGACCAAATCCACAAGTGACTATGGCAGCAATTTTAGTTTAGAAATTAGTGCATACTTAAGAATACATCCTTTGGACAATGTTCAAACTGAACACTTCTATTCAGTAAATCAAGTGAATAATCATGATTACTTTCCTTAAATGACAGAGTAAAAGCACCAAGTGTATATAATACACATACTTTTCCCCCTTATTTTTATGTTTCACTCTCTACAATGACTCCAATGAAAAAATTCAAATGCAAAGAAAGTATGTGTTAAAAGCTGTTAGAATCTCATTAAGCCAGATGTTATATACAAAAGGAAGAAATTTCCACAAAGACCTAAGAAAAAAAAATATAAAAATGGATTTCAGTGATGAAGGCCCTTCTAATTTTTAGGAGCAAGTGGGTTGCATTTGTCACATAATTTTCCTTTAGGATGACATTGGTCATCTTGGTCAGCCTTGCAAAGACATTTGAAAACAACTACTCACTGATTACTTGAAAAACCCTAAAAAAATAAAGAATGAAATTTGGATAGGGTCTTGTTATTTCTAAGACAAACAAATAAAGCAGTATCTTGGTATATAGATAATTAAATTTGATAAAGAAAAGGTAAATTTTGATTAGTTAAAGAGAATCTTTCATCAAAGACCATGAATAAGTTCAAATGGCATCATATGTGCATTTATTTTGCTATGTTTTTTTTCAACTTAAATAAGGTTTTTTCATTTTCACTCATTTTAAACTACCAAGAAGTTCATTATTTGTTCTGTGCCTGCATGGAAAATGCATTTCTGCAATGCATCTAATTTAATTTATCATAATTAGCATATTTGTATGTTAGATTTCTCCCTCATTAATGCACCAACTAATCATGATCATGAGGTGGGTATTGAGAAGACGTAAGATTGGAAAAACCAGAGATCGACTTATGTTGGACAAGATATACTATGGTAAGTACATAAATGGAAAGGAAAATAAATAACATTAAAAGTTTTTCTACTCTGAATTTTGTGTGGAAAATGGAACAAGGGTGAATGAGAGGGTCATAGACAAATTGCCTCCTAACTTTTCCTTGATTTATCTTCACCAACACATACATATGTAAACACACACACATATACATGCACAATATTAAAAATACTCAACAAATTATATTTACCATTTAAATGGACACAGTCCATTGTTCTAGAAACAAATCCTGGAGGCATCCCGTGGTAATAGGCCACACAGGTTCTCAGGCATGAGACTATTAATAAATAGTCCAGGGAAGCACTCCAATATTTTAACAACTGGAAGGCATACTAGTAGAGTGTTAACTATTAGCCCTGAACTTGAGTGATTTCATAGCCCAAATCACTAGTAGTGAAAGAGTTTGGAAAGAGTTTAAGAAAATTTATGCCAGAGTAGGGAAATACAAAAAATCTGGGGTAGGGGCACACTTATTCCTTAAAGAAGTTCTAGACGAAAGAAGCCTTACCCCCAGCCACTTCAACATGGCATGCATTAGTGACACAGAAGCAGTACTGATTAGATTGGACAAAAATCATTTAAGACTTTTGTTTTCTATGCTTTGTGTGCACCTCAAGAATCTGGCAGTACAGGGGTCAAGAGGAAAATCACATCATCTATATACAGAATAAAGGCTTAACAAGTCACGAAACATTCAACAAGTAATGTGAGCATATTTGTAACGTTCTTCCACCTGGAAAATTAACTTAATTATCTTCCTTGTTCCAACTTACATATTAGCTAAAGGGAAACAGTGCTGGGTGAGGAGAGTGTGCCTACCCTTGCAAAAGTATATATTTCATACTGACTTTGGTGTGTCTATCTTTAGTGTATATTATCTGTATATTATGCTTAAACATGACAAAGGCATAGATTAAAATGAAAATATGAATTACTCACTCAAAAATGATCATTTATCTAGCTCCATGAGTGTTCAATTTTCATGTGTTGTTGCATGAATTTTGATTGTTTTCTTGGATAGTTTATTATTTCCCTTTGATAGAGGACACAACTGGAAATACAGCTTTCAGAGAAATATGACGTAAAATCACCTCCAGAAACCACAAAATCCCTGCCTTATTGGCAAAAATCAAAAACTCTGATAATGCCATTTATTGCTAAGCTAGCACATGTGAGACAAGGGGGCACTCAGATCCCGTTAAGAGTATAGACTTGTATAACTACTTCAGAAAATAGTTTAACATTTCTAAGAAATCTGTAGATAAGCATTCTCTACAATCCAGTGAGTTTATTCTAGTATTCTAATTTGCCATAGCAAAATAGAAAACAATAAAACTGGAAACACTCAAATATACAATAGCATCTATCAATAATGTTACCTATAATAATACATACAATGGGACATTACAAAAATGATAATAAAAAATATAACTATTGGCATTGATATAAATAAATATAATAAATACAATTCAACTAAAAAGATACGTCACAAAGTAATACAGTAAATTCTATTCATTAAAAAATGAAAACAAGAAAGCCATATAATGAATTATTTCACATGTGTTTATATATGTATGTATACATATATATTTATATATATATATGTGCTAAAGTGAGAGAGAAGCAAAGGAAAAAAAAATCTACGTAAAATTATTCAGCTAGAGGTGGTAAAAGGATCCTGCAATGAGGAAGGGATTCAAACAAGAGCTGCGATTGACTTAAGAGTATCCTTTCAAAGTGGACATTTTGAATACTTGGTGATTTTGTTATTCCTCCTTAAACTATACATATGGCATGTGTTGATTTGAATGTTTCAGACATCTCATAATAAGCTCAATTATGAAAAAAGGAAACTAAAAGAACAATAGTTTTTTTAGCCTAGTAGGCACATATGAGGAGTACCTACCATATTATTTTAATTTTTATTTCTTAGAAATATTACTAGAAATTATCTTAGATATTCACTGGAGAAGGTAGTAATGAAATCTAAAGATATCTTTTTTCCTAATTTTAAAAAGGAAAAAAATGGGGAGGTGTGCTGCTACAGAATACAAACTTACAACTGAAGATGAATGAGTTCTGGAGATTTCATTCAAAGCACAGCTATTACAGTCAACTGTACCGTAGTATATACTTCAAAGCTGCTAGGAGACTAGATCTTAAATGCTCTTATGACAAAAAAAAAAAAAAAAATCAATGGTCATTATCTGCTGTGATGGAGGTATTAGCTAAAGCTATGGTGGTAACCATGTCACAATACATAAATGTATCAAATCAACACATTGCACATCTTAAAATTACATATAAAATGTATCTCAGTTAAAAAAATATCAAGAATGCAGTTCCTAAAGTCACTTCCATCTGCACTTTCATTGATCAACGAAAAGTTGGTGGAAATTTTCCAATTGAGGGTTGTATTAGACATGAGAAGACTTTAAGTATTTGATATAAGCCCGATAGATTTCATTCATCACATTTCTCTCCTTTTATTTACTACAGGGGAGAACAAAGACAGGAAATACTCGTTCTGTCCTTTCCACTATTCTGGTGCTTATTAACAAATTCCCTTGTTTCTTCCTGGATTTTTGACTGTATTCTTCGTGGCCCTTTTGAAGAGAAGTCAAACGGTCAGTTTCTCTGTTATTTGGGCTCCAGCCTCTCTCTATTGGTTGCTCAGAAGCCCCATGCCCTCTTCAAATGGACTCTCATTTCCAGAGAGTGCCCAGCAGGGATGAAAAGGGAAAAATGGAGAGGATTCACTCAAGATGTGTTTGATATTGTTTGTGTAATAGTTGCACCTTTCAAAGTAAATCATTCAGAGAATATGTGGGTAAGAGTAAGAACTATATCATTGATTTTAGGTGATAAACTGGGATAAATATGAGGCCCCGTGGAAAAGTGTACAAGTTAGAGACACAGAGCATGCACTTCCACTCTCTGGGATTTACTGTTCTTATTGTTGATTCAGCTTTTTTTTGTTTGCTTGTTTTGTTTTTTTTTGTAATAGGATGTAGTCTAGGATTGGCTATTATATGCTTCCAAATGATCATAAAATGCCTTTCCATGTAGTCAGAATTTTAGGTCAAACTTTTTCTAGTTTGACTATAAATGAGTAGAAAACTTAAGGTGGAAGTAGTTAAAAGTGTTACAATCAGGTCCGCACAAAATTCCCAGTCTATCAACCTGTGAGGAACCTGTACTTCTGATCCCTTTAAGAAGTATTCTTTGCCATGAACTTCAACTATATTCCTTGGGATTAATATTCAATGGTTTGTCATTTTTATTTTGGATGCTATTAGCTCTTTGCAGTCATTCATTCTTTTTGGATTTTAGTGTTTCATTCCAGGTGCCTGTTTTCATTTACTACAGCAGCTTTTAGGGCAATGATAAGCTTCCATCAGTATAATTCCTTTTCAGCTTTCACTTTTAAATTAAGGTCTCTGATAGTTTCAGTGTCAATCGATGAAAATTAATTTGGTCAGGGAAGAGTTATGAATCTGTCATACTGAGTATATTTTAACGCCCCATAATTAATGGCCAATCTAAGATTCTGATCATGAAGCCATGTATGAAAACAATGCAACTCATGCTGGGCTTGTGGTTTGAAACATGTTAACATTTTAATTGACTCTATTTGAATAAAAAGTACATTCCCACAAGTTTTAGGGAAATATTGATTTCTTGTGGGAAAATACTCAAACTACCAAATGTGCATGAAACCCCATAGGAACCCAATTTAAACCTTAGAACATTTAATTACAAAGCCTTATGTTTAATTAGTTTGCAAAATAACCTTGCTGAGAAAATTTTCCATTAGAGAAAAGTTATTGGTTAGCCAAAGTTCCACAAATTGACAATATTTTCTCTAGTAAAATTCTTTATGGCAATTATTGCCCTTATCGGATCTCATATTTTATTTTTTCTATCAACAGATAGACAGAGAGATACACTAAAAAATACACACATATATGTGTATACATGTATATATGTGTATACAAATGCATACATGTAGATGTATGCACACACACACACACACACACCTATTCCTTTCACCCAGTAGTTATTTTTTGCACAGAAGAGAAAGCAATATCAAAATATAAGGAACATGTCAGAAGCTTAGTTCCAAATATTGAATCACAGGATATCATCTCTTCTAGTCTGGCCAAGCAGAAATGTGGAGATTCAGAAATATCCAAAGCAGAACCTACTGGAAAAGCTAGTTCCCTTTGACCCCCTCATTACTCTCTGGTTAACGGACTGAGATGTGGCATCCACAGAGTCGCCCTGGCTTTAGTCTTTGCAATCTGTGCCTCTGTCGCAGTACAATTCTAGCTATTAGATATGTGGAGCTCACACCAGTTTACCCCAATTGAGAAGCTGAGCTAGTAACAGCCTTGTCTGACTAGGGACCTAAGACTCATCCCCCTTTTCAGAAAATTTTTATTTCCAAAACATCCTTTTCAGGGTTATTTGCCCACAGTCTCCTTTCCTCACAGGCCTTCTCTCCCTTTATTGTACTGTTCTAAATTCCCTGCCCAGATTTTACCATGTACCTCAGACTTGGCACTTTGAACTCTTGACCCCATTATAGGAGAAGCAATATCCCTACCACTAAATTAGTTGTACAAGTTTAGGAAGGGTGACCCCAACTTAATCTTGGCTTCCCCCATCAGCTGACACAGGCCAGCATGGCTTGAAAGCATTATACAAGGTTTTATGACAGCATATTGTTCCCTTTTATTCTCTTTTTCCCTTAATAGGCTTGGGACAGCATTGTTCGGAACACAATTTCCACCTCACGATTACATTTTGACAAGAACAGCACTCCTTACAGTATATCTTGCCTGTACTGCTGTTTGTAACTTTACTGATAATCTCACAAAGGCAGTAAAATTGGTCAAGGGACAGCACCACCTGAGATGCTGGGAGAAAGCCCTGGGATATGATCACAGCTTGAATCAAGAAAATTACTTTTGTTGCAAGCAGACATTATTCAGTCAGATAAACCATTACAGAGAATGTGTGATTTGCCAAAGAGTTTATTTATGTAACTTGTTTGTTCTGGATAAATTTCCTGGTTTACAGAGTAACACATACAAAATAGTTACAGAACACATCCTCAAATATGGCACCAAACTTTAAAATTCCATGAAATTGAGGGTCTGTCTACTCTAAAGTTGATTTGGTTAGAAGATACAGAATTAATTGAAATCATGGTTGAAATACAGAGGAAGACAACAGAAAGACAAAAGGATGGAAGGAAGGGAGGGTGGAAAAGGAAGAGAATCAATTTGAGTCAGATAGAGGAAAGACCTACGTAGCCACATTTATGCTTCTCTGAAAACGAAGGGTCACATGTCTGTAAAAACAGCAATCAGTGATTGTGTCAGTTAAGGTTCTGTGATTGCAGCAAGAAAACCTGCTCTGGCAGATCTGCACAAAACATGGAAGAAATTGATCAGAAAGAAGACACTAGTGTCTCTCTGTCTCTAAAAGAGACAGCAACAGAATTGTGATGTGGGTAGTAAAATTTCGTGCAGAGCATTTAGTGGCACTCCCCTCGACACAAATGAGCATCCGTCACTCAGCATCCTTATGGACAAGAATAAAACTTCAAGGAGAGTGTGGTTTTGTCCTAGCTTCCTACTACACCTGGTTGACAAAGTATAGGGCCTCTAGACACTAATGCTACTTCAAAAGTGGGAGCAGGAAAAGAATCCTGGATACAGCAAAACCAGGAGGTGTCCTTTCTAGTTACTTTCTGTACCAGGTGTTGCACAATGCCTTGGAATTTGCATTATATTATCCAATGCATTAATCTAATCTTAACTGTCCACCAGCGTTAGAAAGTAGGTGGTATCCTCAGCCATTGCTGAGGAAAAAAAGAGGACCAATAAGATGAATTGACTTCCACAAAGTTAACATCTAGGGAGTAGCAGAAATCAAACTTGATTGTAACCTGGCTTCTATCTTGATCTAATATGATCATTTACCTGAAACTTCCCCTTCCCTAGTTTGAGAGGAAGAGAAACCTCAGCGATTTCTATTCAGGACTAACGTTCCACCAGTTTGCACAGCACAGTGATGCCAGTTGTTCAAACATGGACATACTTCCAACCAGGTGGCATGTAGCCACCGACTCTCTGAGTGCCACAGGACCCCCACTCTGGCCACTCTGGTCCATCCCCTGGGTCTTTTGACTTCCTCCCTCTCCAATAACTGAAGACTTAACATCTGGCATATTAGGGGATTGCTATGATTCTGCTATTGTATTATGGCTGGCACCCTTTCTGATTAATTGCTCTCAGTTTCACACCAAAATATTTTGAATATTTCACTGCTGTTTCTATTTAAGTCACAGGGAAAAGACAGGACTTTAAATAATGAAGTTTACGTCAGATTCCAAAATTATCTGTGCAATATTTAAAATAAAAATAGGTCATTATTTTCACTATGCTCTTTAAGGAAAAAACCAAAAAACAAAAACTAATAAAAACAGTTAAGCTCTTGGCCTCAAAAGTTTGTGCTTTACCGAATTTTCCATTTCGATGCCCTTTCTTACTTAGCATTCTTCCTCATTTATTAGAAGCATTAATCTAGTCAGCATGTGTGTCTTTGCTGGAGTAAGATATATTTTAAAAAGAAATAAAAAGAAGATGTGTGATGTATGGTGGGTTAGAATTATCCTTTACTCATTCACCAGGCTCCCAGGAGGGTCTTTATGAGCCACTCACCAAGAAGACCATAAATCGTAGGCAAGTGTCTTCTCAGAAGACTCTAAGGTACTGTACTTTGTTATCTTCCCAAACATGATGATGCTTACTTTGTATTCTAGCTCCACTTTTCCATGTTATAATATATTCATTTAAATGCAGATTTTGTTATTCTGCTTAACATCATCAGTCTATCAGACAAACACCTGTGGGGAAATATAAATTAACCTATCTCTGTACATTAGTGGGAAGCACTAAGCTTGACACAATTATCAATCTGCCCTCAGGATCACCTTTTTATCTTTCATACATTAAGAATCCTGTTTAGAATTGCACCATCATGCCTTGCCATCCAAAGAGCTGTGCCTCTCATTAATAGGACAATTTTGGCTCTGCCACAGCATGAGCAACTCACCACAAACTCAAAGAAAAAATATCATGCTGGGGAAAGTGTCATTTACAGATGTGCTGATACCAGTATGATACATCACAATGCCTCTTATTGCTCTATTGGAATGTTCTATGGTGGTTCTTTCCAACACAATCACATCCAGCCGGGAAACCCAAGGCGGTACTCAATGAAAGCCTTATCTGAAGACATCTAACTAGTTGTTTGTGGAGGTCACAGAAGGGAGGAAATTAGCTTTCCGTGAAAAGTGAACCATGGAAATACATAAATAAGAACTTACAATAGTGTCACAGTAAAGAGCTTAGGAAATCAGAACATTAATAAGTGCCAGCTCTATTTCTGTATCCTAAAAATGGTATTTCAATCTATATTTATAGTAAATTGGGAGGTAGGAATGACATTTTACCACTTAAAAGTGAGGTTCAGAAATTACATTACCCACAGCTATTGGTCATGCTGTCTGCTTCCTCTAAATGGTGCCCCTTATTTCAGTTCAAAAGCAAGAACTGTCTGACAACATACCAAAGCTTGACTGCATACAAATAAAAGCACTGGTCTCATTGGAAATACAACTATAGCTGAACATAAACACTAGAAGCTGAAATCTCAAGGTTTAAGTACTAAGTTTGGAACAATATCTTTCCTGAGATCCCAGATCAGGGTTGGCTACCCTTACTACGAGAGTAGCCCATAGTCTCCATTATATAATAAACACTATTAAAATTTTTGTTTGAAGTTGCCTTCCTGAATAGACGAAGGATTCCATGAAAGCTACTACCAAAAGGTTTTGTTCACCAAGGTCCCCATACTTAACTCAGTGTATGACCCTTAATCAATATATGCTAAATAAGTGGCCAGTCTTCAGATCAGGCAATGGCAGAGGGAAAGTGATATTCTGATGTGAATACTTTGACTTAATGGGTGCATCTCTGACTTTACAGGTGGATGCATCAGATGTCGTAGCTCCATGGGATCAGCTTCTCATCCTCACTCTCTCAGCTCTGACTCCAAGATGCCCAAGGAATTACCTGGTTGCTTTTTGGCATTAAACCTAAATTTTCTGCAGAGGTACAGTGTAGACTAGCTGCCATCAATACCTTCTCTCCCAAGCAGTTTCAGTTCTCAACCAAATATCTACTCTGGCATCTAGTTGTTCCCTTGCCCCTATGTCTGATATTGTGGAATTGATTTTCTGGAATCTGAGTACAATTGCATGATGACATTGATGGACCTCTAAGGTCAGTACCCAAGTCAAGAAAAGTGGTGACCTACTATGGCAATATGTACTGAGAATTCAGTAATATTTCCACACAGGATTCTCTGTCACCAGATAGGAAGCAGAAATTCAGAGTACACTCTAAAAAGAAACAAAATATGTATCTAAGAAAATCAGAAGCAAACACTTATACATTTTAGAGAATATTCAGGAAAGAAATATAATTGATGGTTTTGAGAGAAAATATTAATAATAATAATAACAAAAATAGTTGGTGACTCAGTCTTGGTAGTAGATACCTTGATAAAAAAAATACTGATAAGTCTTAAAAACGGATGGATTTTTCAGTTCCTGCCAAGCATATTCCCTTACACCAAACTCCCTTCTTTTAGAAAAATCTACTGACCAGAAGTCCCTCCAAGTTAAGAATTGAGCCCATATGGGTCTGTAAGTTCTGTTCCTTCATTATTTGTTTTGGACATCTCTCTGAATTGTAGCTCTCCTTGAGCCTTTTCTAAATTTCACGACTCTTTTTATATGAGGAAGCAGTTATACAGTTTACAGACTGAAATAATTCCTTCTGTTTGGTTTCATTCATAGGTAACAAAGAACATCATTGTCAAAATCAATCAGGAGATACAGAAAACTGAGTCAGTCAGGAGGTGATTCCTGGATTCAGTCCTAGTTTTTCTTCTAGTAGAAACAGATAACTTACAAATTGAAACTTTTATATTCATAGAGACAAGAAACATCTTTCAATAATGCCAGGGTATATCCTTATAATCATTTAGTCACACAATTCACAACATATCAGACAAATCAAATAGGAAGACAAAAGAATGCAAATCCTGGAACAGAATTACATTTTAGATAGGCTGGGTATTTAAAGAATGCACATTTCACAAACTCAGCCTGAAGTTCTCTGTTTTGGGGGGCTCTGAAAAGAAATCCTAGAGGAAAACAGCTTCTTTGCGGACAGTTAAAAATGAACAAAATTCACGCAGTTTTACAAGTTACAAAGTGATTTCAAAATTACCTCGTTAAATTCACACTGTATGAAGTAAGGTAAAGTGAATATTATTGCCACATTGAATAAGTAAGGAAACTGAGGCACAAGCAAATTTGTGACCGCTTCAAAGCCACATACTTTAAAAAGTAGCTGGCTGCTGATTCAAAGACTAGAAATCTGATTTTGATTCTAGTGTTCTTGACAAATCACAGAACGATAATTACTTTATAGCATAAAAGTTTCACTGAAATATCATAAGGAACACATTCTAAAAATCAATGAATTTTGAGCCAACTCATCTTTATTTATATGCCTTGCACTGGAGGGTATAAAAAAGGAAAGTATTTTGTGTCTGCAATAAAACTTTTTACAATTTAACTGAGGGACAACACAAACACCCAGAGAATCTGGAAAGCTGTACTGCTAAATTGATTTTTTTCATGAGTCTGGACTTACCAGAGCAAGTGAAGGACACTACTGACCTGAAAAAGTTCATGAGAGCTGGTCTACCAGGCACCAGCACAAGAAGCATGATACTGGAACAGGGTAAGCTCAAAATTGAGACTTTTAGATTTCTGATAAAATGGGGAAAAGTAAAATTGAAGAAAGCAATCAAAGTTATGTCAAATCTACCCAAGAGAGTTTTTTTTTGTTGTTTTTTTTTAACATGAACTATCCTCCCATGTCATCCAAATGGAGAAACTCTGCTCTATCTATCACTTAAGAATTTGGATCTTTTCAGGTTTGATTCATTCCTTTGACAAGCACTGATTGATTGCCTGTGGAGTCCAGGCACTGATTGGGGTGTTAGGAATATTGCAGTGAATGAAGAGACACATCCCTGTCCTCATTGTAAGTTTGATGAAAAGAAGCAGAAAACATACACAGAAATGTGCAATATAAAAAAAGAATACTCTTTTTTTTTTTCACTATGAGGTAAAACAAGTCAGGAAACTAGATTGAGTCTAATTTTTGTGGCTGAAAAACTGATAATTTTTTAAATGTAACCAACAAAGTGTTGGTGAAAAAGTCTACATTTGGGCAAAGAGTTGAAGGAAGAAAAGCAAGACATGCTGCTTTCAGAGAAAATAATATTCTAGACAGAGGAAATAGTCACTGAAAACATGATGGGGCAAGAGCGTCCCTGTAAGCTAGAGAGAGCAAGGCAGACGAGTTCTAGAATGGAGTGAGGGAGTTGGGGGTTGGAGGGAGACTTACTGTGCTAGAGAAAACACTAAGGAATGAGGTGATAGGTCATAAAGAGCCTGTGGCAACTGGAAGGGACATTTACTTTTAACTTAGTAACATGGGGAGCCCCTGAGAGATTTCCAGAAGGCAGAGGGACATCTGACTCATATCTTTAAAGGTTTAAGTCCTGTTGCTCTGCTGAGAACATATTAAAAGAGGACAAAAGCAGAAGCAGCAAGGCTGTAGTAGGTCCAGACAAGTGACGGTAGTTCTATCCTTGAATTACTTCTTTCTCTTCACTGGCTGTGTTTGAATGGTTCCGTCCATTCCAGTTCATTCCTTTTCACATCACCAATGTCCTGTTAACTTCCAAATCTCTCTACCACTTGGATTCCTCTTACAACCACATGCAGAATCAACTGACTATCTCAATGCTCTACTGCGATCTTGTACCAGAGTATGTTGAAATGAAAGTCATTTTAATATCACCTTAATAAGTCTGGAATCCTTTATTAATCTTAGTTAATATTATACACCCAATTGTCTCTTCATAAATCTATATCACACTCTATTATTAACAAATAACCATCCTTAGCAACCACCTGCTATTTCCATATCTTCAAACCTATTAGGACCTTGTTATTTCTATTACTGCTGTCCCAGTTTAAAATATCATCCTATTTTTCTAGAGGTATATAAATAAAATCAGTAACTATTCATCAATATGATGAATCCACATAGGCGTACGACTAAAAGTTCAGCCAAGGTTCACAAAAGACCCACTTATTTCTACCCAAGGCAATACTGTCATTATTTAGAACAGACACATGACTGTGGTACTGTTTCTGCCTTATTGCCAAAGGACACACACTGTGAAGACCCATGAAAGAATCTGAGCAGATTAGATGCAAATCAGAAAGCACTAACTTTTTGTATGAAGAAAGCACTTTAAGTGGATAAAGAACAATTGAAACCAACAAAGCAACTCAAGTTATAAAAAGCTAACACTGCTAGAGCAGTTCACATGCATCCCAAGGACCACATTCACTTCCCAGTGCCAGAAACAACCAAGATGAACAACTAAATTAAAATAAACAAAATGTTTCATCCTTCTTTTCTCTTCCTCTGCTTGCCTACTCACCTTCATTTCATATTTGCCTGTGTCTTCCCTTAAAAAACAAAACAAAACAAAACAAAACAAAATCTAGCAATAAAAAGGAATAAATTATATATGGTGAAGATAGAATTGAACTGTTGGTGGTGAACTTAATGTATTATATACAAATGCTGACTTATAATAGTATTTACTTTAAACCTGTATAATGTTACAATGCAATGTTCTTTCAATAAAATTAAAACAAACACATAGGCAGGAAAGTTAGCAAAGAGGTAAATGGTTGGATTCATCAAGTATTAAAGATAGGTTGGTGGACTTGTAATGGAAATGCTGAAGAAGAGGCTTAACAGTGTTTATATGCTGAGTATGACCCTGTGGAATTCCTGGATGAATCCAACACTTAACTGGGGCTGGTGAACATGAAATGTAACCAAGGAATAAACTAGAGGATTGAGGATAGAGTTTTTCTCAGCACCAGGTAGAGAATTCAGGACGTGAGTGAGGGGGTCAGAGACTAACTACTACATCTTGTGTCTATCTCATTCCAAGTTCAAAATCGAGCCCTTCTTTCAATAAACCCCACTGCTTTGAGTTGCCTCTTTTCTCTTGTCCTTCTCCAGTACTTAGAGTCTGGATTGACACTTTAGTCCTTTTTATGTATAGTTCTCAAGAGAATTTGAACTTTACACTCATCATGTAGGAGTCTTGAGATCATAAAGCTTTGTGTATAAGATGTTTTCTATGCTTCACTCAATTTCATCTTTACAAGAATCCTTCTTAGATTATTACCAGTTCCCAGCTGGGAAAGCTGAGGCTCAGCCTACAAATCATGAAGTGAGAATTTACCTGCCGGTTTGCCAGACACCCACAACCTGTGTTTTTGCCCTGTACATATCTTAAAGTAAAATAACTTGAAACTTGCATGGATGAATGCATTACTCCTAAACGTCCAGCAAATATTTTGAATGCATATTATCTAAGTCATAGAAAGATATAACTCTCTGATGTAAGGAAACAAATAACAGGTATTTTCTTCTGTTTCTTGTTCAGAGAACACCGAAGAAAAAAAGATGTATTTAAGAAAATGTTTCTACAAAGAAATCAAATCATATTCTCTGTAAAAATAATCTGTAAAATGATAAGCTCTAAATAGGAAAGCAAGGTCAAGAACATGTGAAGAAATGAAGAAGCAGATTGCTAATTATCATTTTTATGATCTTCTAGGAAAGAAAGGAAGGTTTGTCTGTAATTGCTTTGGTAGGTAGTCATAGCAAATGAACCCGAAAAATGCAATATTCCTTCTCCAAAACTGTTCATTCTCTCAATTTCCCCTCTGAAAGTATCAGCCAAGCTTCTTTTTAACTGTTTGTAAAAACAAAATCAAACTGAGCTACTGCTCAGCATTGTAGGGAGCTCATAATGCTGACTTTTTGCCTTAAATGGTATGGGATTTTCCCAAAGAAACAAATTATTTTTCCAGTTGAATTCAGCATCTAGCGATATGACTACAGAGAAAGGAATCACATTCACATTTTATTTCATCTAATCATCATTAGGCCAGGCCAGTTCCTTCTCCTTCTTAGGGCATCTCTGTCTTCCCTCTAAGAATATCTAGTGTCTACTGGCATTTCCACTTCAAGTGAGCTTCATCCACCACCACTGCCTCCTCACATTGCTCCCATCTCTGCTAGGCAAGGGGCTTCTACCATCACGAATTTATGTCAAACATATCTTGGAGTCTTCAACGTGTCCAAACTGAGTTGTAGTCCATGGTAAGGACTTAGGTTCATCTTAACGGTATAATGTTCTATGAACCTTCTGCATCTTAATGTCATATAGGATTTTAATGAAAGCTATTTTTTCAAGATTTTGTTCACATTTTTTAATATCAAGAATCCATAAAGTGCCTTATGACTACCTGAACTGAGACAGCTTGGAGTTTCAGACAACAAGCAATTCTTCATTGAGAACAAAAGCTTGATCCTGTGAGTGACTCTTCTCTCCTAGAAACTTTCACACTCTTTTTGTCTCAGACATCCTTCGATCCAGATAAATCAGCCACCCAGCCATGAGAGTCACTGAATTTCAATGGTAAAAGGCATTTTTAAAGTCAATTAATTCATTCACCCACTAATAATAAATTCTCTTATAATAAGTGACCATTTGTTTTCTCATGAAAACATACAGTGATGGTTAAAAGATAATATTTCTTAGTTTTGAGTTAAAATATGCCTCCTCTGACTTGCATACGTGCTCCTATCCATGAGTCTATACCACAGGTGCAGCGAAAGATATTTTCTGTCTTTCTCTCTTATTAATACTGCACCAGGATGATTATGTCCCTATGAAAGAAAATCAATAGAAAATTAGAAAAAAAAACAGTTATTTATTTCACCTTAATAACAGAATTTTTAAAATCTCCTTCTGCTCAAGTGTATGCAACCACATCAAAATGGTAATCATCAAATATACTTTTGCGCAAGACGGTGATTTTTATTTTTTGTGTTTGTTTTTATGTTTATTTTTTTTTCTTTTAAAGATTAAGAAGAAAAATACAATTACAGGATGTATATACAGGATGTGATAGGGTGAATGGGAGTAGTGAGATTGCATTTGATGCTGGTCACTTGCTCTACATAACCTCCAACACACAGAGTGTGACACTCATTCAAGAAAACCAGAAAAAAACCTAGTCATTTTATGGGGAGTAACTGTTAGTTCCAATCTGATAGGCTAGTCCTATAACTCAGAGAGATAGACAGAGCCTGAGCAAAAATGATCAAAGTTAACTTAGCAGAATGTTTTATCAATTTAAATTTTAAATATAAAAATCTAAGCATCCTGTTTTGGCATGCTATTTGGTATTATGTACTAAAAAATTCTTAAAATCCAATGGCAACAGAAACAAAGATTTAAATCATTGGAGTCTCTAATTCTGCTTTGCATAATCCTTCATAAGAATATAATCTGAAATAGAGAAACGCTCATTCAAAAAATAATCATTGCAGTGTGCACTTCATGGGAAAATTGGAATTAACCTAAGCATCCAATGATTGGAGGAAGTCTAAGTAAATTTTGCTATTTGGTGTTCAGTATTTAACACATCTGCAAACTCGTTATTCCAGGGAACTATGTAAAGAAAATAAAATATAATAAAATACATATGAACAGTATGCTTTCAAATATGTTAAATAAATACCTATAACGATAATAAAGACTGGAATAAAATAAACCATGCAGCTGAGACTATGGGATAGATATGTAACACTTAAAATACTCTTGAAACAAATACAAGAAACTTTTAGAGGAGAAGGGCAAGATACCTTACATAAAGAAAAGCTGACTCCTTCAGAAATAGAATATCATCTCGCATCCAAAGCAGCTGTGCCGATTACAGTTTTATTACTACTAGGTTTATGAAATATGAATGTTGGCCTTATCTCCTTGCCATGTGCTGACATTGAGTGGTGCTTACTGGAGGCCAATTACTGTTTCCTTCACCTTTAATTTCTCTCCACATTTTAACACTACCATTCCACAAATCTAAAACTGTTTGAACAAATCCAGTCTTTTTCCTATAATAACATTTTATTCTTTTGTCTTAGATTAATTCTGATATATTACAAAAACTGTACACATAATGCTAATGCCAACGTTTTTTTTGCACGAGGGTATTTTGTCAGGGAGACCATATCTGAGCTTGTGTTCTAAACGGTCTTTCTGAAATTCAATACTTACAGATTAATAAAGAAACATACAGTCCTATCATTCATTCTTCAAAATAGCCTTGCATTCTTTAGGCAAGAATTCACCGAGAATGTGGTTATTCTCACATACCTCAACAGGAAGCATGTTGATATTGATTCATTATTATACATACCTTAAACCTATATAATGTTATAATACAATGTTCCTTCAGAAAATTAATTTAAATTTATCCACTACATTTGAATAAAAGGAAGAAAGAGCAAGGATGAGTCCAATTCTGTGTCTGTTATGCTGTAACAGATACAATTCTTAGTTGCTAAGATCTTAGATTAATATGTTATTTTGAATCACATAATGGGCAATGCACAAAATTTCCATTTCAGTAAATGGTGGAGGGGACTTGCAGTTTGACTTTAATAGCAATCATCATGAACACTGATTATTAACAAGTGGCCTAACATGCTAGTTCAATTTCATCATTTACAAATGGAAAATGAACATGATAAAGAAGAAATGGCATGCCTGGGTAATGTATTTAAAGACAAAACATAGATATTGATGTTGTCTCCATAAGACACATCTTTGCATATATGGCAATAATTTAAGAAAAATCAGTTTTTTCATCTTAAAGGAAAAAAAAGAGTTCTTTAATGTCACTATCTGATTTTCTCTCTCATATACAATCTTAGAGGGTGAAAATTATAAGTATATGTTATCACATGTCCTATTGTTTCAAAATTCTAAAATAGATGCTTTGGATGAGAGAAACTGTATTTGGATTTTCTTATGTGTGTCTTTGCTCTCATTTAATTACTTGCAAATCATACAGAGTTGACAAAGAAGTCAAGAGAAGATATTAAATTATTTCTCTTCTCTGCTTAAAAATGCAAACTTCGAGTACTTTCTGATATCCTCACATAGTCATCTAGAAATACGGTTAGTATTTCATTCCAAGGATGGCACTTGAGCTCAGAGAATGTTAAAGTCACACAATTGCTGTTACAAACTTCTCTAATCCAGAAATGCTTTTTAGTGAGGGAGGAGTAACTGTTGTTTGAAACTGAATACAAAGTTCAGTTTACATGGATTCTTGGATTAAATGTACAATAGGGATCAAACAGTGTCTGTGAGATAGCAAGGTGGACCTTGGTGCTTAAGTTTTGGGAGACCACTGACATTTATACAGACTACAGTGGACACGGTCCACAAACAAATGTCTTTCTGCAAATGCTCACCAATGTCTGCCAGTAGAACTTGCTCACAAAATCAAGAGACCAATGATGATGCTTCCTGACCAGTGTGACAGAATGTGAATTTATATATTCATCTTCCCATTCTGAGCCTCAGCTTTTCCTTTGTAAACTCTATCTTAATAATACATACGATTCCTTCTAGCTACAAAATGCCAAAAATGCCGTCAGTTTCTATTAGGAGTCTATCCAATTGCTCCTGAAATATATTTATAAGAGTACTCAAAGTCTGGTGAGAAATTCAAGCTTAAGTTTTCTTAGAAGTTCACAATGATACCAGTAATTATATTGATGACAAAAAAAAAAAAAAAAACACTTTTAGTATTACTTAATTTTCATTTAAATGGAAGAATTATTCTGACAAGACAGGGGATATATTTGAGAGTTACTTAGTTCACTTTGGTTCTGTATGAGATTGAAACCATTTAGCAGAAAATTAAATTAGTGTTTGCCAAGAAATTAAGATAAAATGTGAAGACCACCATGTAAAGCTATTTGTCATTCTGGAAAAAAATGGATGATCCATGTCAGCCTTCAAACTCAGCACCATGAGCAAGTGGAAATTATCAAGAGTTTAGAGGTGATGGACAAATGGAGTTCAATATGGGTAAATGCCAATTGTTCAAAGAGTAAAAGGACAACTAACTGTAACAGATAATTCACTGCCCATGAAGATCAAATGACTGAAATGCTATGTTCAAAGAATCCTAGAAAGTTGAGGTTAATCTCTGGGAAATTACAGTGAATTTGAGGAAAATACTTAATGATTCTGATTCTTCCTGATATCTTTTAAATTCTCTTCATTTTATTAACCAGAGCAAAGAGACCATAAATAGGTATCTGATAACATTTAAGGGAAAGAGGAAGAGTCCTAAGTCTGCAGAAGCAAAGCCAAAGGACATTCTTCCATTTATTTACAAGCCAGAGGAACACAAGCAAAAGCTGATTCAGGGTCTTGCCTAGAGTTGATCACTGACCAGCCTCATTAAATGACAACAAAGATCAATGCTATTGAGTGACTAGGTGAATTATACCCAGTCTGAAAGAAATTTGCATTAAGCTAGGAAATGAGACTTTAGATATTTAAAAAATGAGTACCTGTATGAAAAATAATGAAAAATGATTATAACCTTAGCTATTTCAAAGAACAACTCTCTGCAAACCTAAGATAGTTAAAAAAAAAAGTCTGCTACATGCTTTCTTTTGCTTAGCCATTTAACAAGTATTTTATAAGGACCTACTATGTTTCAGTCTCTGTTTTAAGTGTTTGAAATAAACTAATGGGAAAAGAGTAGATCTCTAACCTGGGAGCTTACATTCTAGTATGGGCTTGGACAGTATGGGGTCAGAGTCATCGCTGGATGAGTACGAGAGTGACAACCAACTTGGAGAAATTTATTAGAATGAAAGTAGAGGATCTGTCTGCCTGAGCATACAAAATTTTTTTTTGTAAGAACTTTGCAACAAATAAGAGCCAAGACATAAGGCGAGAGCAAGTGGGGAAGTTTGGTAAAGTGATGATGGTTTTCTTCATGAGACAATGATATATTAATACAGACATGAAAATGATTCAATAGAAAGAGTTCAAAATACAGAAATGACAAACATATGAATTTACTCATATATGGTATATAAAAAAAAAACAAACAAAGAAATGAGCCAAATGAAACAAAAATGGACCTTTGTCTATAAGAAACTAATTGTGGTTACCAAAAGGAAGGGAGAGTTGGAAAATTTTGTAAAAGGGTTCAATTATAAGATGACAAATAGAATTAAACTGTTACTGGTGAATTTGATATAGTATATATAGATGCTGATTTACATTGTTGCTCATATTAAAACCATATCATGTCGTAACGCAATGTTATTTCAGTGAAGTTCAAAAATGATAACAGATTGCCTATAAGATATAGTTCTGTCATTTAATAGCTTTATATTATCACACATACTCAACTTCTTTGAACCTCATTTTCTCCATCTAAACAGATGCAAGGTTGCAGTTTGCTTTAGCTAAAATTTCTAGGAATAAAGCACCAAATTATGGGAATATCCAGAGAGATAAAGACTTAGTTTCCAGGTCTCTTACTTTAAAAGCTGTTTAACCTTAGTCAAGAAACTTCTTTTTGGATTCTTAGCATCTTCATTTAGAAAAGGGATAATAATACCTGTTCCACTGGGTTTTGGAAATAACTGCATAAAATTATTTAAATTAATTTCCCAGAATAGGACCCGGCACACATCTGGTACACGATAAATGTAATTTGAATTCATTGTTTATTATGTCTCAGAAAAAAGATATGAATTCTCTTAAAAGACATCTGCCATATAGCCAAATTCAACCTTAAATTCTTTGATGCATTTGGTTGACAGTACAACACATTAACTTGAGGTGTCTGATGACTATATATTTGCTTTAGAAATCATTTCATTCCTAACATTGACTTTGCTGCCTCAGCCTTGGCCCACCCATGAGCCTGGATCTGATTCCCTTGAGCTACATTGATCAAAGTCTTTAGAATTGAAATTGGACTCAGCTGGAGTATCACTAGGTACAGCAGAGGAAGTGGGGGTCAGGAAAGGTGTGTGTGTGTGTGTGTGTGTGTGTGTGTGTGTGTGTGTGTGTGTGTGTAGGCACGGGACACAGGCAGAGTATGTAACACCTTATGGAAGCCTGAACCCTTGCAAGCAATTCGGAGCTCTTTGGTTTGGTATGCGTTTGTCAAACTAACTTTTGGCAAATGGTGATGGAACCTGGAATTTTCAAATAGGCAAGATGCTAGGAAAATGTTTCTAAACTTGGTGTATTCCAGTCAAAAGAGAACTTTGGTAATCCTACCTTGAGCTTACGGCATACCCTTTTAAGTCTGCTGCCAAAGTAGTGCCAGGTTTGTGGAAAGTTACTTCAGAAAACCAGCTACCAACAGAAACATCAAGGCTTATATCAGAGTTGTATAATGCTCCCTACTAAAGATTTACAGACTATTTATTCTCTTTTTTGTGTCTTTAAGAACATATAAATGCAGGATGTGAGAATATGTGACTAAAGAGAGTTGGTAAATCTCCAGTTTGTCTGTCAACTAGATCACACTATTGAATCACAATTTGAATCACACTAGCTGGGAGAACTTGGGAAAGCTAATAAGTTTTTCGTTTATTTTTTTAATTAATTTTATTGAAGGAATATTAATAATGCTACAATGCATTGTAACATTATATAATTTTAAGGTATGCATCTTGTAAATCAACATCTGTACATAATAAAATTCACTACCATTTCAGTCCTTCCTTCACTATACAATTGCTAATGAGTTTTTCTAAAGCTCAGGAATCTCATCTGTAAATGGTATTTACAAAACTTATCTCTATGACCTCTGTGAGTGCAAATTGAGATCATTTAAGCAAAATCTCTTAGTTGAGCATCTGATATTAGCAAATAAGACTCATATTATTGGCTAGGCCTATTTACATGTGAGGTACTTAGACACAGAATTCCATATTAAAACTTTAAAAAATAATTGCTAATTCCAGACAAGGATAATGGTATAGAAGCTTTAATAAGACACTTTTTCTGAATATCTGACACTTTGTAGTATGAAGCCTTATGTGAAAAACAAACAAAAACAGAAAACCACAGGATCTGGCACAAAGTCATTAATTCCTGAGATTTTATGTAATTCCCTAAGCAGATTTCAGATGGTCATTCTGTCTCTAGTGATGACTTTCCAGCCCTCAGAGATGGAGTAGACAGTCCTACCCTAGAAAGCAGTCCTCCCTTAGTTGCAGCCAGTTTTATCTAAAACCACAAAAGTTATCCCTGTTTCTGTTTTTTAAAACAAATCCCTTACGAGAGATTATATCTATTCCAACTAAAACTAAAGCTACCATTTTTACACATACAATAATTTAAGAGAAAAAATGGCTATTTTTGTGAGCTGTGTGATAAAAGGATTTTTTTCCCAATGTTTTCCAAAATTAATCAGCATCATTCATTTTATGTTTAAATGAATTTTATGCAGTGTTTCAGAGGCCACATTATAAGATCGGTCCTATTCTTTAAAGGTGCTGATTTCTACTTCTGGAAATATTAGCATTTCTGCTAGAGGATAGTTGTAAAGATTAAATGAGGATTATAAACATATGTATTACAAATCAGACATATGTAAGACATAAATAAATTGTTAAAAAATTGCAAGTTTTCTTACTCCAGTGTGATTATGTATTGTCATACTTCGATAACTTTTAAAAAAGCTTTATCTACCATGGGTTTAAAATGATAAAATGATCTGCTGCATCCTGTAAAAAGAAACAAGAATAGTCTCATAATTATGTATCTGATACTCCTCACATAAATTTAAATGAATTCACACCATTTTAATTAAATTGTATTATTTTCACTACACTTGAAATAGGTTTGGTGCACATAAAACATAATAGTTAGGGCTTCATTATCATATAGGAAGTTTTTAAGCATTATCTACTGAACAAATAGTGTATCCATGTGACAGTCCTTAATTATTTTTAGTCCAAGGAGGTTGTAATCAATATATTGACCACAACTCACAATATATTGAAATGTTATTCTGTACTCCACAAATTGGGACTCTGAAATTCATTGTGCAAGATTTTCATGAGGTATCTAAAATGAAAATAACACTGTTTGGGTATTTTAAGTGAATCTAAAATAAAATAGCACTGCTTTGGCTATATATTTTATCAGTTTTATTTAACTACAACTAACACAAGTAAATGAATCACTAAGATAAGGATAAACACCTTTTCTTTTTGCAATTCACTATATAGGGTAATTGCAGTTTTGGTTATTTTCAAATAATCACACCTGGCAATGAAGCCTAAATAAGGGTTTCCATGAACAGTCAAAACACCAATGTCCTTCTGACATGTTTATCCTGAAGTGTGGAGTCTATTCATCATATCACTAATTTTTTATATCTAAAATATCTCTGCTCAGGGTTGCAAAGCTGATTCAACTGATGGTGGTAGAATATGTGCCTCTAGTGCCTGACGCCTGCCTTTCCATGCCAGCTCCTTTCATTAGAAGCCTGAATTTGGGAAAGCAAATTAATCTCTGTGATTCTCTACTGATATACACATGATAAGGGAATAATAATAGCACCACCCATGTTAATTTTGAGAATTAAACAAACATATGATGAAATGCATGTATTAGACTTAAAGACTCCATTAAACGTGTCTAGACATTAGTCACTGAAAACCTTGAGGTTTTCAGTGGAAACAGTTCCACTTTCTGAGGAAGTCACCTTGAATGCATGATACGTATTTGTAAAAAGATAAAATTCCAGGCTTTTCTCTGAACTAACAAAATTACTTTAAAAAAATCATCAAACTATGCAAATAATAGGAGGAAAATACAAAACAAATAACACTGGCTGATGCTGATTCTATCCAGAACTCACTTTATGCTCATTTCCATTTCAGGTGGGTAATCTTGTTCTTCCTCAGTTGCAGAAAATTTCTTATGAGACTTTACGCTAATTGTTACATTTTAAAGAAATACTAAATGTCCCTGCTTATGACTAAATTACCCTTCAAGAATCATATTATTCAGTGTATGTGCTTATCATACTAAATGGTCTACTAGCCCAAATTAGTCAAATTAATATTCAAAAGCAGGAACTCTCTTGGTACCTGATGCTAAAAGCTATTGACATCCTGTTTCTTGAATTATTCAAATATACATCGTTATCAATTTGTGTAAGGGTGTCTCATAAATTATAAACAGGCAATTCATTTAAAGATACATACTTTTTCAAATTTATTTAAAATGAGCTCATCTTTGGATTCAGTTGGGGTACTGGAGAACTATAAGTTCGTTTGGAGAGAGCGGGGTTATAACAGGGATACGGTGGAGAGTTGAGTTCTTCTAGACCCTACGTTGGAGTCCTAAGAAGCACCACAGTAGCATTCAAGACATATTTCACTATGCTTGTTCGATGAAGGATGTATTGTGAAATGTTATGAATATATTCTCTTATTTGCACTGCAGTACCTACTTCTAGCGGCATCATTCCTATTTAATAAATATGTAGATCAATGTTTCTATTTTTAGATGATTAAAGATGAAAGAAGTTGAGGTCACAAGTCGAAAGTATTTTGGGAAAAGCTGATAGTCATAAATCTCACACCTGGATATGAAATCCGGGACAAGACATTGCTACTCTCCATAGACAGTTTGGGAATCTCAAAGCGGGAACTGTCAGGAAAGTTCTCTGACTCGACTCTACCTGAGGCCAACACTGGTTTTAGGAATACAGCTCACACATACTTCCATAATCTCTGGCCTGTCGCAAAGAAATTTTACAAGAATACTATTGACAAAGATAGGCCTGGCTGCTCCAGAACAGGGATTGTAACTGGAATCAAGCAACATCACGTCAAATGAAAGCTGACAATCAGCATATCATAGTAACACCAAGTGTGTTTTGTTTAAGGCATTAAAAACTGCAAAAATCTGCCCTCCCTTCCACTTTTCAAGCGGCAGTTAAGGTACAGACCCTGAAAGCCATGTACCCAGATTTAAGACCAGGGCAGGGATGGCAAAAAACAAAACAAAACAAAAAATTTAGTAGTGATAATAATAATAAGAATAAGAATAGCTACATTATAAAAATAATAACATCTACTATAATCAGAACTAATAGTTATAAGTATGGATGCATGCCAGACACTTTTAAATTCTTATATACACTACTTAATTTATCTTCCAAACAACCTTGAGGCAGCTATTATAATTCTCATTTTGCATACAAAAAAACTAAGGACTCAATGAGGTTAAATAATTCAACCAAGGATATATGATCAAGAGTAGTAGCTCCTGGGTTCAGAAATCTTGGAATGCCTCTGAAAAACAATACGCTACCCACTGTACACCATGCTTTGCTCTTTAAAGTCAGGAAGCAAAAACAGGCAAATAAACCACTCAGTAACTATCCGCACTGTGTGCAGGATCCAAAGTGTCAGTTCCAGGGGAAATGGTTATGTGACCCAGTTTCAAATCACTACATTGTTATTTTTGGACAATAACTAACAACTGCTCACAGATTCAAATATAATATTAAGATACATACACACATACTTTACTGGATAGTGGAGATTAAAAGTTTACTGTATAATTGCATTTCCAGATGGTCTCTGCATATGAAAAGCAAATGAAAATCTAATGCCTGTAGTATTTTTCATTTTCTTAGAAGTAATCAAAGGAGTTAAAAGGCAGGATTTGCTCCTGTCTCTAAATTCCTAAGCCCTGCTTATCCCTAAATTCAAACAGGCAAATCAAGTCCAATTCACTCAGTAATCAAATTCACCAGGCTGTAAGATGCTGGGAGAGCCAGAAGTTATTTGCTGCCAGCTGACCTTGAGCAATTAATTCTGTCTATACTACTCAAACCAGGATGCTATTCTAGGAAGTCTTCATTAATAACTTGGAGGGAAAGCTCTTTTAAAAGGGAATGACATCGTATTATTATTTATTTTTGGTCAAAAGCTGCAGCTGCATTTTAATTTTCTAGGAAGTGATTTATATCAAAAAGAAGAAAATCATTTATTTCCAGTGCCACCACTTGACATCATCATGTCACTGTCACCATCATATCTAAAGCTCTCATCTGAGAGGCAGAGACTGCTACATGTTACAAAGATCCATGGAATTTAAGACAACCAACCCATTCTGACTCTGATCCAGGATAACTTGGCACCAGAAGTCCATGGATCCTTTTCAGACAGAGCTGCCCTCATCTGAGAAACATGGTCAATCAGATCTCCACTGTACTATCTGCCATCATCCCACACTGTAGACTCATCTTGTGTTTTGTAGGAAGCACATCTTCCTAGGTAGCCTCCTTTGACTTGGTAGTTTAGTTCTCTGCTGGAGGCAGTACTGGTCTCTGACTCAGATTCTGCAAACTCAGATAAGGAGTAGATAATACTCCTAGAAATTACCACCAACTTTCTTCCTTTTCATGTATCAGGGCCCATTTGTCCTGTCTTTCACTAATAGAAACCCTGAAACTGAAGAATTCTTTTTCTGAACTAAAGCAACTTGTGAATTCATTTAAGAAAATCCATGCATACCTGCAGATCTTAGGATCCATGCCAGTTGGTGAAGTGGAAGATTGTTTACAGCCAGATCTGCTCTCTCCAGTGCTGATTTTTAGTAACCAAGACTCTGGATGTATGACTCCCTCATATCTGCCCCCACAATGTAATGTTCTGGGTTCCTCATTAAGAACCATGTTCCTCAGTCACTCTCCACTTTCCCTCATGAGTGCATCTTTAGGAATATTAAGTAAACCATGTTGGGTAGACAGTGGTGACAACTAACTCTGTGCTTCCCTAACTTTCATTAATACATGAATCACCAAGATGTATTGAATCCACTTCCAGATACTTGGATACACTGGGCCTGTATTGTGGCCAGGAATATGTATTTCTACCAAGTTCTCCATTGTCACTAGAGCTGTCTATCTGAGAACCACACTTCACATAGCTCTATCCAAACCCACTTCTCTGCACCTCATTTCCTCCAAGTCCCATTGCTCGAAGGTCATTGCTAGGACTAGGAGTCTGTCTTCAGACATTTGATGCTTTATCAAAAAATTCCCATGGTTTCAGCAACAAGAATAGATAAGAAAAATAGATAAGAAAGGATAGAGCAGCAGCTTCTTCCCACACCAAAACACATTTAAACCTGTGACCACACACACAAGAAATTTAGCACTATCAGGCAGGTTCTGGCATCAGACTATTCAGGAATACAAAGTGTGGCTCAGTATGGCAACAGCGCACAGTTGACTGCCTTCCAACTGAGCACAATGATGCTCATAAAGGTGGAATGACCACTAAACATGGCAATTTGAGAAAGACAGGTTTTATATATCTGTATTTGTCCAAAACATTCACAGAATTGTAAATGTGGATTATTTGTCAACAGAGTACTTCTGGTTCTCAGTATACAATCCCTAAATATTTCCTATTTTTATGTCTTTGACATTAAAAATGGAGAGAAACACACTGCATTGAAGAGATGCCCAAACTTTATTTATTCATCTTCTGTTGGGTTTCTGAGTTCTTCTCGTGGGAATCATCACATCAAAGGCTTCAGGGATAAAAAACATAGAAGCACCAAGGCAAATTGACTGCCAAGAATAGAAATGGTATGGAAATAAAAAAACAGAACACAACACCCAATTAGAGGTGACACAAATATTAATTAGCTCCTGATAGAGGGATAATCAATAGTAATAACTTATGTGTTCAGACAGCATGCATTCAAATGCAGTATTGGTTTTCATTTATATGGGGGAAAACAAAACCCTTTGGCACTTTTGATCAAAAGAAAAATGAAGATTAGTATATAATGGAAGTTATCAATAGTTCAAATGTATATTACTTCGTAAAATAAGGCTGTCATTCATTCAGCCAAATAACACAGGATTTCAGAGATTATGTTTTAAATCTGTGATCTATTTTTTTCTTCCCAACATTCCAGGAAGGTCACATTATACACTAATCAACAGTAGAGTTAAATCTCCACCCCTCCCCCACAAGTCACGGTGACAGTAGAAGAAGATACATTTAGAAGTAAACTATTCACAAGAAAATTCGACAGAATTGCAATCTGAGAGGTGAAAAAGAGAGGGAAATCTTCTTTAAAACTTAGGAGACAGTCAGGCAAAAATGTAATTGATAGGAATAAGCATGGCATAAATAGATTTTAGGAGGAAAAATACATAGACTTTCATGGAATCCTAAAGTTAGTAAATATAATGAGAGCTAATAATCATTGACAACTCGTTAAGTGTTAAAATTGTGATCAAGCTGTACTCTAATACTTCCATAAATAATTGAATCTTCAAAACAAAAGGTAAACAGTATTGTTTACCAGTAATTTACAGTGGGAGGAAGAAATCAAACTCAGCATTTCTGACAACAGAGTCCAAGTTCATAACGACATAGCTCCATCACTTGCCAATAGAAAGGACGTGCTATATGAATTTAAAAAAATACAAGAGAAGGAGGGGGGCATGGGTTCAAGGAAATTGTCAAAGAGTCTTGGAGAATGAAGACTGAAAAGACACTGCTAGCACTTAATGAGATATTAGGTTCAAGAGTCAAGAGTTAACATTAGCTAGAAAGAGAATATAAAAAGGGAAGCCAGAGACGAAAACATGGCTACATCATGGTTACTGATACGCACACAAATGCTGCTAAGCAGTGCAGCCATCTTGAGAAGTAGACAACAGCCTCTGCGCTGAAACTGGCCACGGGCACTGTGTGAGCCGAACAGCAGACATGTCAAACTCAGCTCATCTGGAATGGCACTGTCATTATGAATTGCTCAGCAGAGAGTGCTGCAGTCCACTCTCATGACAGTCTTGATTTAAACCTTAACCAGCGTGCTTGTTTAGTTTGGTCAGGTAAAATGGCAGTACATTAGCAGCATCAGTCTTGTAGCTGAGGGGCTATTAGCAGAGAGGGTGTAGTGTAGGTTTAAAGAGTCCCATCTTAGTTCTGGAAGCCTCCGAGGCAGAGCGCTTCTCTCAACTAACTTGCATTAATTGTCACCTAATTCCTGTTTCAAGGGCAAGATTTTCCCACTTGATCATATTGGCTATTATCTTACAACTCTCCATATATGCTAGATTTTTCTCAGATGTGAAATCTACCTGACAATGAGACAGCTACAATGTCAGAATTACCATTCTCACCCAGTTGCGCTCCCCACCCCACACACACAGAGTAGCAAGTTGCATAGCCCTTGTAAGTTATGAAGCTCGGCAAGTAAATCGATACAACTTCAGATCTCCTGCTTAAGTTCTGAATTCTGTATTTCCTTATTAGACAATGGAGGCCACACTAGTTACCTCATGGTGTTGTTAAAAGGAATATATAATAAAGTTTTATAAAGTGTCTAGCAAAGAAATATAGGACAAAGAGCAATACTACCCCAATTTCTTCAATTTTTTTCTCTGATTAATATGTGAATGGAATTTTTATTTCAAATATTGATTCTTAATCAATGTAATACTCCTGAATGCTTGTCCTGGATACAGGCATTGAGCAAAACTATATTTCTAAATATAATTTTGTATTTCCAACTTAGCATTCTACTTCAAAATTGGCAAACCACTAATAGCTATACGGGCTAAAACTGACAATTATTACATAGAAGATTATTCCAAAATTATTTTAAAATCTCTCATAAAACACTTTCTTGTTTAGAAAGGATTAGCAGAAATGATATGCAAACTGTGATTAATTAAATGTATTGCTTTTTACCTTAGATTTTTTTTTTATCCAAGAACACTGAAAAGCATGTCCATATGGGGGCTATCAATCAGATTAAAAACTGATGGCCTAGAATTATATCACACTGCAAGTAAAGGAGTGTAAGGAAAGAAGAACATTACATTTTTTTAGACAAGAGTGGTCAGAAGTTCTGTATTTTAGAAGTCTGTGGTAAAAAAAAAAGCCACCAAGATAACTGAAGAAAATGTCATTGAATTTGCAAAGATGTAAATAGTTAAATTTAGCAGAGACTACTGTGACACTAACAGATCATAATTTGACATCTGACAATTCAAGGATTAGAAGGCACGATTACTAGGAACATCATTAGCAGATTCCTTGCAAGAATTCTTCATGGCAGTAGAGATTTACATTAAATCAAGGGAAAAAATCCTGAGGAAAATGAGACAAATACTTGGATGATTAAAAAAAGTAGAAGAGTGTCAAAGGAATTGTGTGAAGGTTTAGCTCTTGTGAGGATGTTGGACAGGCCTTCTTTCAACACCAGTAGGTTTGTTATTTTATTACTGTTCAGAGATATTCACAATTCCTTTGTTTATTGGAAGGAATCTATGTTTACTTCCACTTAACTATGTAAGTTACTTGGGCCAAGCATACATGAACAGCTGTGAAATAAAAAGCTAGAAAATTTGATGCCATCTTCTCTTTCCCTCTGCTCTGAGACTTTAGCATGTCCCAGCATAGCATTTAAGAATGACAACATGCAGACCAGAGCTAATCAGAGCTGAGTAGAGCAGACAAGAAACAAACAGATGTTTCTGGATGTCAATATGTGATATAAATAAGAAAAAATATTTATAAGCTACTATGATTTTAGTAGTTGTTTATTACTAAACAAAACTGACCAATACACCAACACAAAAAGATATTTAGAGAGAAAGAAATCTAGGAGCACTTCCTTCCCTATCTCCTACCACACGTGGGCATAAAGTTCCCCATTTTTCATAGGCATCGATGTATTCTAATTTTAGAAGGTTCAGTTCAACAGAGAGAAATGCCTTTCATTTTTAAATTGCTTCATTGCAATATAGTTAATACCATAACGTTTACATATTGAAATCGCAGAGTTCAGTGGCTTCAGAAAACTTGCAGATTCGTATAACAATAATCATAACCTAATTTTCAGTTATTATTATCATCCCCCAAATAAACCATGTATCGTAAACAGCTATTTTTACTCTACCACCAAGTCCTAGGTGCTAAGCTACTTTTTGTCTATACTGCTTATATATTTGCTTATTCTTGACTTTTCACATGAATGAAATTGTGCAATACATGTATTTTTGTGTCTGGTTTCTTCCATTTATCATCACAGATGAACCTCAAAAACATTAAGCATTCCTTTTTTTAGGGCAGGACAGAAATATATATATATATATTTTTTTTGTATGACAGACTTTGTGCTTTGTTGAACACATCCAATTTAACCCTATAATCACCCTGAGTCAGAGGTATTATTATTCTTGTATTTTAGACAATGAAATTGAGGCCAAGTGATTGAATTCAATTCCCAAATTTGCATAGCTCTTAAATGAAAGCAGTAGGTTTGAACACCAAATCCATTTGACTCCAACTCCCACGCTTTCTTCCACTCTATCACATTGCCTCATAGTTATTTCAAAGAACTCTTTTTCTAAAAATGTCAGTTATCTAAGGATATTAAATTGCATAGTGGATATCCTTCAACTTTATGAGTCTTTCTGCATTGTCTTGCACCAAAATTGAAACACAAGAGAACTGCACTGGGCTTGCAAAATAGGCAAGGTAATTTAAAAAGCAGATAAAAAGTCAAACATAATAACAAAAGGAGTCTGCCTGAATATTGAAATGTAATCCACTTCACCCAATCAATTATTTCCTACATGAAAGAATACTAAAACAGATTAGAAGGTTCTTGTCTATTGTTTTTAATTATTTCCAAGTTTACACTAGTATGACATATAAAGGAACATAATAGGGTAAGTCTAAAGGATCTCAAACTAATTTTCAGGAGAGAGACAAGTCAGCACTTGGTCTGATCTCCAGTGGTTGCAACTGCCCCCTGATGGCTGAACTGCAATCTCACCTCCTTAGTAGAGGTTATTGTGTCCCATTAAAGAGTTTAGCAGGTAGGGCAGAGCTACTTAAGTATTTAGGGTTCATGCTATTTCTTTCAGATTATTCACAGATATTAAAAATGTATTCTCTGAATCCCAACTCAGATTTGGTTGGGGATTTCTGCAATTAATTCTAACCAATACAAAATAGTTTCTTTCGTTAGCCTTCCTTATATCAGTGGGTTCTTGGCCTCAACATAATTTCCCATGCCCCTCAGTTATTGTAAACCCTATTAATTCTGGGTCCCCTTTAGATTACAAGTAACTAAATTCAATTGTTTTAACTTTCTACAATTGTTTTAAATCATTCCACATATTCCTTTCCTGACCTTCATCGTAGTTCAGGCTTTATTTCTGTTCCCTAACTGATCACCCTAATTTCAGTCTTGCCTTTCACCAACTTATGTCATATTTGTATTACCAAATTGTCTTTCCAGAGTAATTTCTATTCTGATCTCTTGCCTGCTAAAAATAATGAAGGTTTCAACAAAATGCCCTATAAACACCACAATCTGAAGGTCAGTCCTTTAAAATGTGACCTAAATAACTTTATGCTCTGTACAACACTCCAGTAAATTGATATAGCCTAAGCTATTAAAGGCCTGGACTCAGGTTTCGGGATTCAAATACTTGCATACCCCTCCCTAGTGTCATATGCTGATTATTATTATTAACCGTTGTTGTTACTATTACACAGCACCATTAAAAAACAAAACAAAACTCAGTGTTTCAATCATGTTTTTTTTTTCCCCATGTTCTGAAACCAATTCTGTTTCATCTCTGTTTTTGAGAATTTGACATTTCTAGTTTTAATTTCCTAAGAGGATCTAATAATCCCCATGCTGTAAGCCACAAACACGGTCCATAGTTTATTTGCTATGTCCCTGATGTACCCTGGGAATCCTTCCCATCAGTTTCCAATGGATATTAAAGTCTCACACATAACCCTTCTTTTCTACTTCTATGAGCCTTTTTGAATATTAACTTGCCCAGAACTAGCCCATCACCATCATCCATCTACAGAACTTTTTTTTTTTATATTGTAAAACTGAATCTATGTAACTACTAAACACTAACTCCCAATTTCCCCAGACATCCATGGCAATAAAGATTCTACTTTCTGTCTCTAACTTTTTTAGGTACCTCATAGAAGTAGAATCATATTATTTGTCTTTTAGTGACTGTTTCATTTCACTGAGCTAGGTTTCTTCATGTTTTATCCATATTGTGCTCTTCCTAGCTTCAGGTCATGAACCCAGGTCCTTCGGATTTACTGGGGTTATGCAGGAGTTGCAGACTTAACCCCTGAGCCAGCAGGGCACATGAATGCCTGTGTTTCTTTTACAATTGTACAACTGTTTCTAAATAATTTTTTGTTCCTTTTAATATGTTATGTAATGCTATTAATCTTTGTGCTTTGTCATATTTTATTTAAAAACGCACATCTGAAAAAATCGCTACATCTTCCAATCTTTGAAGATTGGTCTGTGCAGGAGAATCCTTTCACTCCTCAGCCTGGCATTAAGACTGAAAGTCTCCTTTACTGGACATGTGCATCCTCCAGGCCTAAACTTGTTTTTCTATAATTTCTATTTTAAAATATCATGCTTTCTCTAAGAAACTCAACCCTACTTCTTGGTGCATTCACTTTTTTTAGTCTTTAAACTTGCCATCAAACCTTGTCTCAGGCATCTTTCCGCAGGTCTGCAGTTACCTTGACATTTTCATGAGCCTTGAATGCTGCTTCCCAAGCTTCCCTCTAGACTGAGAGCGAAACCGCTTTTGTTTATCTGATTCCAGTGCAGGTGACACAAAGACCAATTCCTCAAACCATTCAGAGACTACTTAAAATGTTAAAAACTCAGTCTTTTCTCATCTTGCTGGTTCATAGAAGGAAACAGGTGAGAGAGTCACCATTTACTGCAAACCCTGCTACTTTGTTCTGGGAAGGGGTTGGGGCAAGAGTGAAAAAAGGACCAGGAATTTCCTACCATTTCCAATGTGGCCCTTCCTCGATCGTGTGCTCACGTGGTTGCTGGACACTGAACTGAGTTCCAGAATATCTATACAGTTACTTAGTTTCTTTCTTTTTTTTTTTTTTAAAATCCATGGAGTAATCTTGCTATGATACATTTCTCCATGATACTGACTATATTTTGTTTCATAATGTGTTTATCTTCTACTTTTCTTATTATGCTGACATCCTCTAAACTCCTCGCAGGCACATCAAAGTCCCTCTTTTCATACAATACATAGCTCAGTGCCCGGCTCTGAATAGGAACTTGCTTAGTGTGATAAACTGGACACTGCAGAAGAGCCAACGTGTGTAGACATCCCGCCATCCGGCACTTTGAGCAGTGCCACCATTTTCCTGGCTGTACAATCATCGCATTGCTACATAATGTCTGCCAGTAGTTGGGTGTGTTCACACAAAGCCCACACTGCTTTTGTGGAAATCCCGTGGCTGGTATATTGTTATGTGAGCAGACTGTCTTTGGATTCTGCAGCAAACACTGAGCGAGCATCAGCGTAGAAGGAAAACGAGCTCCCTTTCTCCACAATGCCTGCGCCACACCCCTTCTCTTAGTGAAAAGTGGGCATTTACTCAGAGAGAGAAGGCAGTATTGTTCTATTGTTGGTTTGGCTTATCAAAGCGTTTCTAGAAGCAGTTCTGGCATTTTCAAGAAAAAGGAAAAAAATTGAAAACAAAAAAAAAATCACTATTTGAGAAACTACTGTGAGGCTCTCGAAGCAGAGTCTAAAGTAAAAGACTGCAGGATGCTAATTAATTCCTATTATCTGAGATAATGGGGAAAGAAAGAAGAGAAGAGGATAACATACTTGGCTTTCATTACCACACACAGGAGTCCTTCTGAAGAAAGATGCTAAATGTCTCCCTTGAGGTGTCTGTTGTCCTCCTAAATGAATTAGTCAGGCAGAAATGCACATTACTTGGACAGGGATACCCAAAGGAGATCTTCCATAGAAAATGGAGATGTTTGATAACCCATTAGAAAATATTACATTGAGTAGCCTCTGTCATAGGCAATGTAAATATTGTTATGGTAGAAGACTTAGTGTAATACAATGCAAATTCTCTTTCTCTCTCTCTAACAACCCAGTGATAGGACTACTAACTTTGCCTTTTTGTTGCTGTTCTTTGTTTTTATTTTTTCTTGAAAGTCACTCTCCCATCATTGAACCGTGGTATTTTAAAGAACCTCTTGCATTGTATAACCATCTTGCTTTATAGACACACATACACAGAGAGCTATATACATATATGTGTGTGTGTGTGTGTGTGTATATATATATATATATATATAATTACGGGTACATATGAATAATAAGTACCTTCTTAATAAAATGCTTCAAAGTCTTAAGTTTAGTCTCCCAATTATCTATGTGTTTGTTCTTTTAAAATACTTATCAATTATATTTTATAAGTGGCAAAACATATTAAGAATTTGACCAAGGCTAATTTTAAGATTTAAAGGATTACAAGTGTAAGAATGGTATTTACTTCAGTAAATGTACATCTAAAATTTTTCAAATATGATGTTTCCTTCACTACCACGCTTATTAAGTTATTTACCCTACATGACACACACATAACCCCTCCTGAGGCAGATGCTCAGTAGTTATTTATTGAATGAATCAATTATAATTTGGTTCCAAACTTAAGTATTCAATGCTTGGTTATTAATTAAATCTTTCAGTTTTCATTTTCAGTGAGGTTATTTAACAACTTTTCTTTGGGGGACAATTAGGCCTATTGTCAAAAAAGCAAGTGTATATAGCATTTCTTGTGGACAAGATGTTATTTGAATCGGGTCACAATGTCTTATGCTTGCTCAGTTCCAGTAGAGAGGTAGTCAGTAGGTAATCAGATACCAAGAGAACCTTTATTGGGGTTGAACAGAGGAGTAGAAAGCAAAAAAAAAAAAACAACCCACATCGGAGTTCTGGTCCATGAGGGATCCTGGAATCAGCTCCCAAGCAGAGAAATAGAGCGATCTGAACTTAAGAGAGACAGCAGCAGAATCAAGGCACTGGAAGAATGGGAATTGTCTGGGTAGCTTCCTGGGATGGGGTTGGGCCCAGTTATCCAAACACAGGTCCCTGATGGGCTAAGTAAGACAGGAGAATCCAATAAGAAAAAGTGGAATCTCCCATTAAGGATTGTTTCCAGAAATTGGATTCGATACTTGATTTCTGGAAACATAGCTGTGGGGAATGGGAGAGCTGAAGAAGTGAAGACTGAGCAGTGTAGGCCAATGGGGCTGGTTCTGAAGAGAGAACGTGAAACGTGATCCTGGCTATGGCTTCACACATGGTTACTGGTACACCCAGCTGGTGCCGATTACTGTCAGCACCTACCTTGAGACAGTAAGCTTTTTTTTTGCTTTTTTTTATATTATCAGTCCTGAGGATAGGAAATCCTTCTAGTCTTTGCAGAGTACGGTTGAACTTTCCAGGATCCCTGTTTCTGAAGTTACCACTGTTAACTAACGATCACTGGCTTTTGAGTGTATACTGTGCATTTTACACGTTCTGTTTGTACTGTCTTTACAATAAATTCTCATGAGAGGAGAAAACTAAGTCTAGAGTGTTTCAATCATTGCTCGAAATTACCTAGGCTGTAAGTAGTGTACCTAGAATTTTCATCCAGCTGTCTGACTGTCTAACTCCAAGGGTCTGACTCCAAGGGTTTGATGATTTCCACAAGCTACCTACTCTCATTAGAAGATAACTACTGAAAATATTAACAGTCGATTAGCATGAGTAAACATTTAAAGAGAAGTTTTTAGAAGGACCTTAGAAACCCTTGGACCTTCTTTCATGCTGTGCTTGGAATTTAAGCTCTGTATATCAAAAACAGGTTATAAAAAGCCAGAGGGAGGTTATCACCTGATAGAAGAATATATACAGGCTCCCAGGGCCCCACCTCTTCCACAGTGAAGGGGCAGAACCAGGCCCCAGGTTTGCATAGTTGACTAGATTGGATGAGATCACCTCAATGAGCCTGCAACTACATTTCACTTCTTAGCCTGCACATTGAAAGACACAAGGAAAAAAAGATGATTCCTGTTTTGACCATAACCAAGAAAGTAATCAAAAAGGATTAATAACAATGATGACACACAGTATTTTTTACCATCTAATCTGAACTGCAATAATTAGTATGTAAACATCTTGAAGTAATGAGTATTTAGATACACATGAGCACATTTCCCTGTGCCTGAAGTAGTCCTGTGTCTTGCCCATTCAGGAAGGGAAGTTACAGACTGACTAGTGACCAGAGGAAGCATCATATCCTACACATTCAGAGTTCACCTGCCTTCCACCCTCACAACCGACCCATGATGTGCATGCTTGCTCTTTCCTATCCTAACTGCCATGACCTGGAAATGACCACACTGTCCTGTGTCTTTCTATCAGTTTGGACATCGAGGTTGTTCATACTGATTTTCCCCATGGCCCCAGGTCTAGAATTCGGTTCCTTAGGCTTCACATGGACTAAGGTTGAGCTATTCACTGAACAACTGAGCCACCAGGGTATGCCTGCAGACCCTTCCTGAACATACTCTATGGAACGAGATTTCTCTACATCTTGAAGCATGAGCCCTTTGTGTCTGAAAATCACTATCTCCTTTGTACTTATCTCAGTGGCTGGTAAACAAACGAGCTCAATGAATGTGTAGAGTAGAAAGGGAACAAGGGGAAAATGAAAGAAAGGAAGGTATGGAGGAACGAAAGTTTCGAGAGAGGGTTGAAAGGAGGGAGGAAACATGTTTCCCTGCACATAAGTGCCAATTCTGAAAAGCAAAATGAAAAAGAATTCACCAGGGAGAATGAGTAACTATAGTTGGCTTAGAAATGTCACACACATACACACTCATTCTCATTCTCTCTCTCTCTCTCTCTCTCTCTCTCTCTCTCTCTCTCTCTCTCTCTCTCTCTCTCTCTCTCTCTGCCACTCTGTCTTTCAAACTCTCCCTCATCCATCTCAATGTCCTTGCAGTTCCACCAAAATAGTTCAGATTAGAATAGCTATTTCTCTTAGCCATGCTGGAGATTTAATTAGTTGCAATAGATCTAAAGCACTAGCTGATATTCAGCAAGACATTTCCCTGTGTCTGTGCCACCTGCAGTCCATTCTATTCCTAACTCTAATTCAGCACCCTTCTCACATAATTCTCTGCCTAGGAGAAAATTGCCAGGTCTTTTTGTATCACTTGTCTCCTGGACAATGCCAACATATCCATAGAAATTCCTTCCTCAATACCGATATTAAAAAAAGAGGGGTGGATGAGAATTGTTTTCAAAATAAAGCAGGTCTAGGTCATACTGAAGGTCTCTAAAATGTAACTTCCTTCTCTTCAATGATTCAGCCCCTCAGCTGTGCTCTCTCTGCAGGTTCAACAGTTACATATAAATACAAGATAAGTATTTTATACCACAATTTACAGTTATTAAACCTGCTGCCAAGGCTGCCAACCCTACCCTGGCAGGGATGAGCCCTGCCACACCTAACCTTCTCCTTGGGTAACCAGTGTGAGGAGGTGGAGGGAGTTGGGCCTTGGAATCACACTACCTGGGTTCAAGTCAAAGTTCTGATACTAACCACAAATCCTGGTGCGAGATCACTTAACCATTTTGAACTCAATTTTCTTATTTACACACCGAAGACACTAAAACTTTGCAGGTTACTCTAAAGACTAAATGTGATGGCTTATAGAGACATGCATGCTACAAACAGGAGCAGCAAATAGAAGGTGTTGGGGAAAATGCTATTGTCTGTTTGCCTTAGGACTTCTGTAATTACACAAAAAAAGTATAACACTCAAGACACACACACACTCACAAGCATAGAAAGGTCATAATACAGCAAATCCTTAAATAATGTTGTTTCATCCAATATTAATTAGATAAGAGATTGATTTTTTTTTAAAAAGTCCACAGTGTTGAAGGAATCAACATTATAATAAAAACTGTTCTCCTTAAAAGTCATTTTGCTTAAAGTTGCAGTTTCTAAGAATGTACTCAGGAGGTTTTCGAGGACTTACTGTACTTGCTTCCTTGAAATCAACTTAAATTTAATGCCAAATATTCTTCTCTGCCAAGGCAGAGAGAAAATCAAACAAACTCATGACCGAAGTTAAATTCGTTCCTCCAGTATGCCCCAGGTGCCACTGCGATCTAAGGTTGGGAGCTCATCCATCACAGGTCATCAGGCCCCTTGGGTTAGCAGAGAACATTCTATTGTTCCTGTTCCTTTTCCCTTAGGTTAAGCACTTTAGGACCCTGGGGCCCTTTGCTGTGGATGCAGGAACTTCTTTTTCTAAAGACAGAGAGAACGCCACCTTCCTGATATTCTTCCAAGGAATGGGACACAGGCTTCCTTCTCTATAGGACCTACACACCTTCCTCCCCTTCCAGGACTGCAAATTGCTTTGGGATCAAGGGAAACTATCCCCTATTTTTCTTGTTTCTTTCAGGGGTACTCTGCTTCTTAAATTTTCATCATGTCTATGGGAGCTAGGAGAAGACAAAACTAGAAAAAAGAGCATCTTATTGGTCAAAGAACTCAGAGTCTGTAACCTGCCACCAGTGACCTTCATGAATGGGAAAAGAGGAAATGCGTAATTATAAATTAGTATCTCTGAATTTTTCCTGTACAATAATTGCATATATTTAAGTAGCTAACATTTAGTGAGCATTATGATGAGTTCAGAAAACACCAGTGGTTTCACAGTCAAAGATTAAATCTGCAGATAAAAAGACAGGGTCTCATTGTTTGTGGGGTCTTTCACATGCCATCTTAGTTGACGCTTTGTCCCCAGGAGCAAGAAAACTGTTTCACGACCCCTTTGTGTGATAATTTTATGGAAGCTCTGCAGTTTTACTCTGCAGACATCCAGCTTGCACACCCCTATGGATCTGTGCGGAAATCTTTTTCAGCTTGCCTTCTTCTGCCTCAAGAGCTGTTGCCAACTGCCCTTAATCAGGGTGTCACAGCCCAGAATCCTAGACCCTGGCATTATACCTCTTTTCCTTCCCTGTCCCTGCCTCCTTATTATGTGTACTATTCCCATAAATGGTTCCTGAGTTCTGTGCCTAAACCAAGACATTAACACCCTCTACAAGTATTAAATCTTTCCAGGACTGAGGTCACGCCTTGTTCTTCCTTGTGCCTGCTTGAGGAACCAGAGCCTGTTAGTCGACTCTTTCCAGAAGGACACTCCTATCAACTTCTTGAGGATCTAATTGCTCTTTAATGCTACCTCCTTATTTCTAGAGCCCAGTATTGAACTCCCAGGCCTGTGTTCTGGAATCTTTGACTCCACCTGCCTGCTGGGTGACGTCATTTATCCCCTTTATATAAGCAGCATTCTTGTGTACCTCTCTTCTTCCAGATTCCAGTCCTCCATGGCCTGTTTCCCTTCAGGAGTCTATCTTTTGCCCTGGATTGCCTTTTGCTTCAATTATTGCCTTTTGCTGCAATTATTTGTTTTATTTAACCTGGAGTAGCTGGTGAGAATCAGAGGCGTCTTCTTTCAAAAGAAGGTAGATTCCTTTCCAGTCAAATCTATCAAGAACCAAAGAAAGGAACCAGGGCATGGCTTCAGGGATCCTATCTCCCTATCCCAGTGCTTCTCACAATACCTGGTCTCTTCAGGGAAGAAGAGCTAGTGGACTCTGTCTCTGGAGCCCACAATTTGCAGGGGTGTTTGAGCTGAAAAAGGTGTTTTCCCAAAGGCAGTTGGAGTTTTTGTACCAAGGAGGAGAGAAAAAAAGCTGAAGGAGAAGAGGAGAATCAGATTATGAAAGGGTTTGAATCATGCATCAAACAGAGGCCAAAGACAGTTGCCCAGCAGTGAAGGCAATAAAGAGTAGGTCAAATGAATGGAGCTGAGGCAAGGGCAATGACGCCAAGCAGAGAGGGACTGCAAAAGAAGCAGAGACACATGGACCTGGGAAATCATCCCATGTAGATGACATACATCTTGATGGGCAGGGTCAGGCTCTTATAGAATCATCCAAGACTGTATAGACTCAGAAGCAATTCATGTTCCCTGAGTACTTTGCTGTGTGTCTGGAGGTGTCGGCCACATATTGTACTTCATTCAGTCTGCATGATTTCTCTCAGTTGTAGAATGATTATGCACATTTTTTGAAAGGGATAAAAATATGAATATGACAATCCTACCCCTACAGCTAAAAGGTGATAGTATATTTAATACAAGGTCATATGATATCAATAATTTCCTTACTACCCTGGATTGGTCCTCAAGACCCTCAGCTCCCAGGTGCTGTGTCAGGACTTCAGGCTTGTCTTTGATCTGAATTCTTTTCCTAGAACCATTTAGCTTTTGATGCAAATAGGAGAACTATTCAGAAATAGCCCATCGGGGACTGGTATCTTCCTTTCAGCTCTGGGCACCCAGGTACTCTGCCGGCCTTCAGCTCATCAGACAGAAAGATTGGACACACAGATGTAAAGTCTCTGATGCTAAATTGTTAGTAAGGGACAATTAAAGGATTCCTCTGCTAACCACCTTATGATGCTAGCCCTTGGGTAAGAAAGTCCTCTCTTCTCCTGAGAGACTGACCCACTTGGAACCCCAGTGTGGACAATTTTTTCAATCACATGGTGACGACTTCAGACATCCCAGAGGGAAAACTCTTAACTTGATACCAAATTAGTCAACCAGAAATTTCCCACAAATGTGCTCTTTCTTAGCTTCAGCCAGAGCCTAATTAAGACCCTAACATGGCTGTTTCCCTGTGCCAGTCCTGTTACTCAGTTAATAGACCCATTATCATTAGCCTTGCAGCCACTACCATGTGCCCCTACAGAGATACTCTTCAGTAAGACAAGATGTTTAAAAGGAGACCCCAGGAAAATCAACCACACACTGCACCTTAGGACATTCCCCACCATTATCCCCAGCCCCCAACAACACTGGCAGCCCAGAAGGGCTATAAAAAGGAATAATAAATCTAGATTCAAGCCCTGGCTCCTCTAGAGCTAATGGAAAGTAGGGGACACTTACCCTCTGTAAATTAGGGATTATACTCCTGCTTCATAAGCAACTGCTGTCATGAGGGCCATAAACTCTGCAAACACCAAACCAATCTACAACAGTAGCATTATTAGTCTATTCTAATCCCCATCTTCTGACAATTAATTGATTGATGCAGTTCCTATTTGCCTGATTTCATCTCTCATTGTGTATTGAATCTAACCTCTTCATTTGCCAAGATTTCCCATGTTAGCCAAGGGAAGCAAAGCCTCTGGAGAATGCTTTAAAGACTGGGCGGCTGCTGAGAGGCTGGACTTCTTGCCCCTTGGTGTGGACTTGACCAAGTTCAGACCTAGGACTGACCACCCTGCAGCCAGGCCTTCTGACTTAGGCTAGCTCCATAGTGGCAGGAAAGGCTGGCTCTTTCAGTTTTGTGTGATATAAATATCCTGGATGCCATGTGAACGTGGGTTCCTTCTCTTTTAATTGGTAGTTTGGATTCCACTGCACAATCAGCCTTCCCTCCATAGAGTCAATTAGCTCCTGCAAATGCACTGGGTGCTTCTCAGGCTCTATAATTATCACTTAGTGTCAAAAACTGAAAAGTGGAAAGAAGCAAACCCTAACCATATGACTTGGAGGTGAATGTCAGTCTCTAAGAATAATTTCCCAAGCCTAATTTTTTATATAGCTTTGATTCTGCTTGGATCTTATATTGGAGGGAGCATATTAATCTACGTGTTTAGAATATGATGACTGAAAAGCTACCTGACCCTCAATGGCACTGGTATTCTCTAATTCAATTTTCTTATCTGTCAAATGGGACTATGAGCCCTTTGCCCTCCTAATACCCACAACTCAGGCATGTTAGAATAAAGATGAACAATTAAGTCATATGATTACTTAAAATTTTTAAATCTAAATCACAGTATGGACATGCAATAGTATCCTTATTTAACTTGACGAAATGCTTCTCACTAGCAGAACAGGGAGTTCAGTAACAGCAATATGCCACCCAGCATGTGCCTTTTGATGTCACCACTTTGAGCAATCCTTTTCTAGATTCAAACAGTGATGTGCTGGCATCTCTTTCCTCTCACTATTTGACTTGTTTTACCAAATAAATTCATACTGAGGGGTATAGCTGAATTAATCTGTGCATATGCATCATCTCTGACCTAGGCAGATGAGGGTGTGTCTCCTGGCTCTGCCAGATAGCAGTGTTTTGATTTCACCCATTTTCAGCACTATATTAATATTAAGTGAGACCATATCAGTAAAACTCAAATGCACATAGTCCCTTATTTAATGTTAGTTTCTTTTCTCTCAGAATTCTCCAAGAAATGTTAAACAATACACATTGATGGGAACAAAGAATAACCATACAAAGTCTTTGCTTCTAAATCCAGTTCTTCTTTCACTGTTTGGTAGCTATTCAAAAAGAAAATAGGCAATGTGGCTTTCCCCATATCAGCAATGTCTTTGGGCATTTATCTATATAGAGACAGCAGTCTGGATACTGTTCTTGACAAATACTTCAGCCACAATTAAACGTTGCTACCGTACTTAGGGCAAAGGACAAGTGATCAAAGAAGACTAATTATAATGAATTATGATCCCTCTCCAAGTCTGTGCTTGATATTTCAGCTGCCATGTGAATAGATGACAAGGCTAAGGAAATAACTTCCTGCCATCTGTCTAAAATTCAAAGCAGGAGCAAAAAGTGCTCAGAGGGTAACCCTGTTAATGATTAATCAAAATCTTAAAAGTGGTGCTCACTAGCCAATTTCTGAATACGTCCAGTCCTAAACAGAGCAAGAACAGCTGAAGAGCTGACACCCATTAATTCCAGGAGGACTTTCTCACAGGTGCACTGATAATGAAGACTTTAAAACAATGTTGTAGTTCTGGGTTCAAGATCAACTCTGGCTTTTTTTCCACTCCAGACATTCAAATACATTTCCTAAGCTGAGGTTTCCATATCAATCAAATAAGAAAACAAAACAAGACAGTGCCAGTCTTTCACCTTATAAGGTCAATTCTAAACCAGTAAAAGCAGTAGCTTCCTCTAAATATGCTCAAAATATGATTCATTATCTTTTACTCCAAAGATGTCCTTCTTGAAGCACCTATAATAAGAATGGTATTACCATACACAGTCCCTCTATAGTTCCCAACCTAGAATTAGTGCGAACTTCTTCTTTCACTCCCTTTCTCCCTCCAATGGGATGAACTATCTAATCTTTCCTTCCCATGCATCTCCTGTCTTCAGCCCCGACCTTCACAGCCTAAGTACAGGACTCAGCATCTTTAGACATCATCTCCTCTTTAGTCTCCTAGATGCCAGCACTGACCTCTCCATTCCATCATTGAGTTGCTTCCAGGCTACTGCCCATAAACTACCAGTCCCAACAGGAGAGCCCCCTACCTGAAATAGTTCAGTTGTTCCATAGCATATTGTGACAATTTTAAATTAATTATGAGCAGCAGAAACTAAAAACAAGCAAAAACACTAAGTATTTTTTTTTTTTTTTTGAGAATCAATACATAAAAGCAAATGAAAGATGGCATACAGAAGCATAACAAATTATATGCTCAAAGGTGTTCCCTGCTTGACCACCAGGGCTGTCCCTGAATTCCCGTTATGGACTCAAGAAAATCTTTCAACAAACATGCCAATCCACCCACTAACATCTCTTTTCTTCATTTCCAACTTAGCCTCTAAGACAGGACACATTTTTAATGTTAATATTTATTGTGATATGCTTACTTATTTTACAGCAGCTAAGTCTTACAATTGAAGGCTTTAAAGTCTATAAAAAATTTCCATATATGCCTCATTCATTATTCAGTACATACTATTCAAGTAGCAACTATGCACCAAACACCATATCTGGTGTTGCCAAAAAAATAGACAAGAGGTTTTTCCCTTTTCTTTCTCGCATAACTAATAATTAAATGGAATAGGTAGATAATCACTAGTTTAAATCACATGAAATAGTGAAATGGTCAAATATCAGCAATGACATAGGTCTCACTCTATAAGAGCTACATTCCATAGGGTTTAATCCAAAATCACTGTTAGTGGTTGTGACAAATTCCATGATGAAAACAAGGAACCTCAGAGGGCACAGACGTAAGAATTGGAGGACAGTAGGAACACGTTCTAGGGAAAAGGACACTTGACACATAGTAATGGTGGTGGCAAATGGCTTAAGCCAGAATCCAACAGAACACACAGATGCTTGGTTTAGGAACATTGCCAAGTAATATGGAAAGTAACACAGATAAGCAGTAGACAATCCATATGACAAATGAAGAGGGAGACATCTTAAATATCCAGCACAGTTGAAAATTTCTCAAAGGATGGACACATTGGAGGACACTTGGGGAGGTGTATGGGTGCCCTATACACTATAGCTCCCGTGGTTACAGGGAGACGAATGAGCATTTCCAGGCCCACAGCAATGGAGGTCTGTTCTATTCTGGAACTGCTCGCTCAGCCAGGAACACTGCCTGCTCCCCAGAAAGTTCACTACTTTCTACAACCAAAACATTATGATATATAAACCCAGAAAACATGTCTTCAAATGTTGTGTCATACTCAGCTCAGCCTCCTCCTGCACAGAAGAGAATAGAGAATTGTATGAAAGAGAGAACTAAAATAGAGCAAAGAAGTATCATTATTGATCAAAAAGAAGAAAGAGAAGAGGTGATCATATTCACTACATGATAATTAGCTAACTTGCATTTACTACTTACTATTTGTGAGACTCTATGCCACATGTTTTACAGATGACATTTACATCATTATTACGAGTTTTCAAATAGTTATTACTTGTTTTTATTTTATAGAAGACAAACCACAGAAAGGTTAAGTGATTTGCCTAAGGTCAGTTAGAGCAAATGATGAAGCCAGGATCCAAATTTCCAAAAGAGTTGCTTTAATCACTCTACTCTATTAATGGTAAGAACTAGAGACCAACACAGCTGTGCAGAGGAATCTAGAACCTGAGGCAACATTAAGGTCCAGAGTCCACAAAAATTCATGCTAAGGGTTCACAGCTAAGACAGAGTGGTGACAGGTGACTAGGAAAACTGGGGTAGGGAGCGGGGCGGTTATAGCTCAGAATAGTAACCAGATTTCCAAATCATGGCAGGAGGTTAAAAAAAAAAAAAAGATGGAAATTCTTTAATGGTCCCAGTAACCCAGCATGTGGTGTGGGAATATAGATCAGAAGAGCCTTTCCTTGGCAGCCCTGTCTATGTCTGTGGGGCAACAATGATGCAGGTACAGTGAGACAAGCAGAATACATCAATCTATAAAATACTTCAGGTAAATGGGGAGATTCAATGTGCGAGGCAGAGATCTTTCCATTTTCTCTGGTGGGAGTAATGCAGTTGAAAATGCAGACATACATTTTAGTAAGTCCTCATTTTTACCTACAAGTTGCTGAGGTCTGGAGACCATTTAAGTGTGTCTACTAACTCTTCCACCCCAACCAGTGACAAATATGATTTACTTCACTTTTCAGATGAGAAAATAGACGCTGCAAGAAGTAAGGTCTAGGTTTTATAATCTTGATGTAGCAGGGCAGAATTTTAAATCCAGATCTATCTTATTCCAAGTGTCTTTATTTTCTTAAGAAACACAGCTAAAATCCTTCTCCATTGCCATCTTTGTGTGACTCATTTGGAAACCAGTGATGTGTGTGTGAGTGAGTGTGAGTGTGTGTGTACTTCTGGCAAACACATTAGACAGGAAGTTACCGACAGATGGATGGAACAAATTTCCTACAGATTGTATTCATCTTTGCACCCTAACACTTGGAAAGTATCTGTAGAAGAGAGGGTGCTCAATACAGGTTGCTGATGATAACACAGCAAGATATAATGCCAGGTGGAGGGATGAAAAATCTTCCCTAGAAGAGTTTCACCTCCTTCTCTTGGAAAGAACTTACATATCATGATTCACTCACCTCTTCTTCTGATCAGGGCAAACATGGACAGTTGTCTCTGGTTGAGTTGGAGCCATATTTTAATTCAAGTAATCCCAGGAAAGAGCCTGCTTGTCTGTGATTCAGGAAGATCCCTTGATGATGCACTTCGTGGTCCTTTTGGGCTATCGAGGCCTGACGACTATTGGAAGGCCTCTCTATTTTCCAGGGTCTCCTAACTTATGGGCTGCAGTTTCACTGTGTTCTTTTCTACCCTATTCATCTTTCATGTATATTTTTAATTTATTTTTCTATTGTAGTAATTATTCTACACATTAAAATAATATCCTATGTACTTACATGTTTTTAAACATGTATTCAACTTAATACAAATAGAAATTTAGACCACATGAGTCCTGGATGCACTTTAGGAGTTCCTTTTGGGGGGGGAAATGGCCCAGGGAGATAAGGGTTGAGTTCCTCACTCTGATGGCTGTCTTGAACTATTCATGCCAATGATTAATACCTTTTCCTCGGCACACTGATGACTCCAAATATGTCTGCTGGCATCCAGGTAGATGGAGTTTATTTGAGTTTCTATTCTGTCATGACAGGGACTATGAAGTAAGGAACTCAAATGCATGTATTTCAGAATAAATAGAGAACCAAACATTTAACTTAGTTCAGTTCACCAGATATTTATGCAGTGACTACTATGTTCCAGCTGAGTGCCAGACTCAGGAGGTCGAGAGATGAAAAAGACATATATTAGATAAATTAGAGGTTTAATAGAAGAGAACAGAGAAATCAGACAGGTGAACAGATAATTGCAACTTGATGTGATTTGCCTTTAATAGATGTGCAGATGTTAATTATAAGGAGTGATTAGTTCATTCTTGGGGTGACTTTAAAGAGATCGCAATACTGTCTAGATCTTAAAGATACCTCTAGATATTCAGATGGCCAAAGGTATTCCAAGGAGAAGAAATACTACATTCCAAAGTACAGATTCCTAAGACTTCTGAGTTGGCAGTATTAGGTAGTGAGTGCAGGGAACCACAAAGATAGATATTGGTGAGAACCATACCTCTAAATGAAGGCTGTTTCCAGCACCTGGGAGTGACCAGAACTGGTAAAGACCAAGCACCATACCAGGAGCAGCCCCTGGCTCTCAGTAGGCAATGAGGCTTACTACATTTCTAATGATTTTTTTTTTTTTTTGCATTTCTTTATTGGTATCATAATTTTGTTTTTTCATACCAAATGTTAAGCTTCATTTTATAGCTAGGGAAAAATTTGAGCAGAAGTTCCAAAATTACATCATCTGAAAGTAAATGACTATTTTTTTATGGAGGCAAAGAACAATAACAATGAGATACTAATTTTCCAGAGTCATTCTTTCTTTTTACTTGGGGAGATCCAATGTCAGATGAAGAGACCTCAGAGCTCAGTTTTTAAGAGTTCAAGTTGCAGGCCCTCTACTCATTAGTGAGGTGACCTTGGGCAAGATACTAAATTACTTTAAGTGTCTGGTTCTCAATTTCCTCATGTATAAATGGAAATAATATTATCTCCCTCATAGGAATACTGTGAAAATTAAAGGAAGTGTATGTTGCTAATATTTCCCTGCTTTAATGTTTGACTTTCAATTTTCTTTAGCATGTTTCTGAGCATAAAGACTTAGCATTTAAGTACCCAAATACATAATTTGCCCCTCCAGTTTTCTTTCAATGTTTTCTGCTTATAATACCATTTTCCTTCTCTGAGATCAAAGAGACTTTCACTTGTGTTTTCTGCTTATTTTGTTCTTTCAATTTATTCGTTAAAATATTTAATTCATCTCAATGTTTGCTTAATGTTGAAAGATGAAATAATAGATGGCATTTTTTATCTGACTGGTTGTACAGTATATTTTAAGTAGTTTATTATTTCCTTATTGATGAGAATCATCAGCTTAATAATACTATATATTTTATACTAGGGGTTTTGTATTTTTGTCTCCTTGGTCTATTTTTTAAATTATTTTGACATTGCATTTTCTAACTTTTTAAAATATTTGTATGGCATGGACTATCCTCCATTCTTTTCGAAATATTCTTATCTGCTCTGTTTCATTCTTCCTCATAATCAGTTTGAAAAGGGAATAAAATATAAGCCTCATAATTTTAAAAATAACATTATTACTAATATATGAAAATAGATAATACAGATGAAGGATATAGCATATCTCTTTCACACATATTTATAAAATACAGTTCTCATTGACCTTCCCTCATTAAGAATCTGTGTCATTAAAAAGAAGTTTCCAGAAGAACCAAGATCTCAGAAGGCGTGGCACTGTCCAGGCTCCATTCCCAGTGTGGAGACTGCCCATAACTAATCTCTGGATCACTGGGGAATGGAATGCCCACTACACCTCGCAGTTGACCTGGGAAGAGACTTGAAAGATAAAAGTAATCATCGTGACTTACTGAGCAATATCCATGGACTAGGTACAGTGCCAAGACCAGAAAAGCAATGCAATGTAGATATTATAAGAATGAACTTTGCATTCAGTCAGTCCTGGGTTCCAGTCCCAGTTTCATTACTAACCATACATAAAGGGTCTCTGGAATTTCTGTCATGAGTAAGAAGAGGACACACGATTGCATAACATATCCCTACAGTGACCCTCTCATGCAGCTATCACTTCAACTGCAGCATCAAATTCAATTCTCAGCAAATGATTTGAGTTTATAACCCTCTCTCTGTTGAACAAATGAGGAAACAGGACTAGACAGTCAACATACTGAAGGACATGCAGCTGATTAATGCAGAGCCAAGTTTTAACTAGATTTCTCTGCCCTTAAGATCTCATGCTTATAAGCTGTGCATTATTTTTCCAACATTCATTCACAGTACAGAAATCAAGTGCCATTTGTATATTGTACATTGTTTTCATTCCACAAGGAGCTATAGCTACTTGAAACAATTTTTTGTGATGTTTAGTTAATTTCTTTCATTGGTAATTTTTACTATTGATCTTATGCAATGATTGGAGAAGATAACACTAGGAACTGATCAAAATTGACCTGTAGATATGGAAACCAACTTTTTTTCCTAGACTCCTTCCTTTAAGCTGTAATATTTGACTTTCTCAGTTGTGTTGGCATATGTCAACAGGAGAGCTCTTAAAAAAAAGAAAGAAAATTCTGAAAGTAAAGACACCTTGCTTATCATATGACCTAGCTCCTCTGCACTCTTTTTATTCTCTAGGCTGAGTAAAATAAATAAATACATTTTACGGTAATTTCATTATTATTACAACATTAAAATATCTTAAATCTGAGGAGCATTTGATAGTTTGTGTTTTCTTAAGCACATAATTCCAAATAATAATGCTGCATGAAATAGTTACATTTTCTTCATTTTAAATATGAGAAACAGAGGATGAGAGCAGCTCTCTAATATCACACAGTCTAGTAGAGTTAGCTGTCTACCAAAGATTCATACTCTTCCTCTATAGCAGAGTTGTTTCTCTATATGCACATGAAGACAGGGACTATCTTTCTCAGAAGCTCTTCATCTGAATGTGTATCAATGGAATGTGGTTAGGAGACAGGTATCCCCTCCAAACCTGACCTATAATATACTTCATGCTTCTTCCTTACTTCCCAATGGATGTTGATATACTGGGAGACTTGAAAGCTTTATCATGAATGTGGTAAAGTCAAGAAGCTGGTTCTCGAATCAAGACACTACCACAAATAACACATACATCTATTACAAGGGGGTTAGAATTCCAATTGTGGCAAAAAGAAAAGAAAATGTCACCTAAGAGAACAGCTGATCATTAACACATGTTGTTCAGTTTTATGAAAAATGTGTTATTTCAGTCTCAGTGGATGGATAAGATAGATGGTGGTTTCAATTTTTATGCTCAAAAGTGACAAAAGGGGGTTCTCACACACATTAAACGATGGCAAAACAAACTGGAATTTCAACTTGTAAAGCAAAATACAAGTTACAGATATCAGAAACATAAGGGATAAATTTAACTGAGGAAAATGAAACAAATTATGTTTTAAACATTACTAGTCAAAGCCTATATATGTTCACTTAGAAGCCCAATGAGTTCTGCAAGCTAGTATATGGAATTCGCAACACAAACCCAGCTGATTCAGCAGATGTGGTGAATACAAAATCCATCATGTTCTGGATGGACAGCCTGACTGCATCGTGGTAAACAGAATTATGGCTAACAGCCCAAGGCTAACACCACAAACAATGAAACACATCATTATAAGTTTATAGAACAAGGCAGTGAATACTAATATTTCCATTGTGGCTTGACCATAAATAGGATTATTAGACATCAGCAAGAATAGCAATTCTGATTTTGTAAAACATCTTAAATCTAGGGACTCTCATGAGTCTGGAGGGCAAAAGACTAGAAGAGGCCATCCTGGATAATGAGTAGAGAAGGCATGAACTCTACTTACCCACTGAAATTTCATAGGGCTAACCTTTTTGCTCTGAATTGTCAAGCACATAGAATGCTCTTTAAATTGCATTTATTTCTTTTCTTTTCTTCTACTTTTTTTTTGTTGTTGTTGTTCTGGATAGAATTCTTTAAAGGCATGCAGGTAGGTCTGAGCTGTCATCACTTTGCAAGTTAATGTATAATTCAGGGGGTCGTAGCCTCCTGGGGCGGACTTTCAAAATATTTGATGCATATATTGCTGAAGTACAATATAGCTGAGGAACCCAAATGAGAAATCATGCATGCAGTATCTTGAAATAAAATAGACAAGCTGAGGTGCACAGAGGAAAGCTGATATACATCACCTGTTAAGATTATTCAGTCGTTGTTATTGATTTTATTTACATTTGCTGCTATTCCACTGAGAAGCTAAACAAACTACTTGTTGAGACAAACACAAGGTTGGCTGCTTTATTCTGTGAATTGGGAAACAAACACCCCAGCTCCCTACACCATCACTCTGGGGTTTTGCTAAATTGTTTGCATTTATCAAGTAAATTTTCTAATGTTAATATTTGCCTACATGATTTCACTCTACTTTTCATATTCATAGGTGATTCTTCATTTCTTTAAATATTTGAATGCCAAATAAATGGTGCTGGGGCCCTTGTAGGATCAAGTATATACTAATTCATTCAAGGCAAGCAATATAATATAACCATTAGGAATGCGGACTCTGGAGCAAGACTGCTCAGGTTCAAATTCTAGTTCTAATCCTTGCTATTTGAGTCACCTGGGCCAAGTTATTTACATCTCTGCATCTCAGTTTCTCATCAATAAAATGGGGACCATAATTTCAATTTCCTATAAAATTGATCCTGAAAAAGTATGAGAAAATTTGTGTGCATCACTTAGAACACCGACTGGCACACAATCGATGATATGGACTGCTGATTACTGTGTTACTATCACTTTTGTTGTTCTAGGGAGAAAGAACTCATCAGTAGCTGTGCAGCTAACATAGCTGATAAGGCTCAAAAAGGAAAAACTCATTTTGGTACCATTTTATAGATAATAGAGCACTGAGAACTTTCAGAAAACAAAATCACATTACTAAGAACGAGTGAATGTGGGAAGCAAAGCCATTGGCTGTGGCAAGCCACCTGGTAAGTATCTATGGTGTCATTACATTTGTGATCTTTGTTGGATTGAATAAGATTTACCAAAAGAAAATGTCAATGTAGAACTTGATAAAGGAACTTTCACTGACCAAATTAAATCCCTACTAACCATTCAGTCAATAAATGCATTTAAAGTACATTTTTAAAAATCTAAGCAACTAGAAAAAGAAGAACAATTAAAGTCAAAAGTCAGTAGAAGGAAGGAAATAATAAAATTAAAGCAAAAAATAAACACTAGAGAAATAAAAAAGTCAATTCAGAAGATCAATAAAACCAGAGGGTGGTTCTCTGATAGACACTCACTAGGCTCACTAAGAAAAGAGAGAGGGAGAGAGAGGGAGGGAGGGAGGGAGAGAGAGAGAGAGAGAGAGAGA